>OOFC01013363.1:0-26447 GCA_900323345.1 Pseudochromis fuscus | reverse complement strand
TGTGTGTGTGTGTGTGTGTGTGTGTGTGTGTGTGTGTTTGTGTGTGTTAACATTGGTTCGTTATTATCAGCTGACTGGAACTGGAGGGCTTAGTCTTGAATGTGTGGTCCCTGATCATGTTTTTCCTTAAGTTCATTGATTTAGTGTTCAAGTCTGTAATAGGATTTGTTATGAATTTTGTTGTTCAGTAAGTAAACAAATGGTGCCAAGTATTGATTTGTTGAAGACCTGAAATTAGATTTCAAGTGTTAACAGTGTGAGTCACTGACTCATAGCAGAAGACGTGACCTGCAGAAATAATAACAATAAAAAAAGAAAGGGCCTGAAAAGCATGTTTAAAACAATGTTAGATCATTTGCACAGATATATAAGATGTGTACTAAGGGTCTCTCTGGATATGTTTTTAGGCTTCAGCTCAACACTTACCAGGAAGCTTTGTGGCTATTTACAAAAGCACAAGACATTGACAAACATGCCACAGGGCCTGCTATACATAATACATTTTTCCTGATATATTTTTACCCACTGAATATAGTCATATCAATTAGCAGCAAGTAATTAATCACTTCTAGTGCACACAGACACACTACAGCTTGAGAGCTGATCCCTGCTAGGTCAATTAAGAATCATTAGAGGCCAATTACAACACACCTACAAATATGATTAGTATAATCTGCTATTGAACACACACCGATTTTAAACACAATATTATACATTATATAAAGCTCTATGGCTCCTTTGTAGGGTGCAGAGCTGTCACTTAACAACATGAAATGTTAAAAATAGAAATAATTAACAGCTCTAAGGCTACAAGATGCATCTAAAGGAACAATAATGCTCATTATTCCCAGTTTTTTTTCTGTCAGAGTAACAATTTCCAGGAAACATGAAAGCTAAACACAAAACACTGATTGCTGTCTTTATGATGCAGGAAACCTTTATAGGTAATCTCACAGCCACATGACGATAATTAGGCTGCTGACCTCAAAAGCCATCTGGTATTATCAAGCATACATGACCACCACCCGCTCAACTCAATGAATTCCATTCATAGTTGAATGCATCACTCCCACCCTTTTTTTTATAACCTTGTTCAGACAGCTAAAAGGGGATTTGATCCTCCAAACAATGTGATTTGTCTAGGGAAAAATAACACTTTTCATCTGGGTATACATGTTTTTGCTATCCTCAAGCTGACAACACCCACAATTTTCAGTGACTGGGCATTTACAACCCCACTCGTCTATTGAGCTGTCATGGAAAAAAAGATCCTTCTCCTTCTCAACTATACCTATTGTGAAGTGATTGGACGAATGTATGATTTCCCAATTCACTCTTCTTGGGAAATCTGGGAGAAAAAAATCACCTTGTGAATATAATTGTATGGTAGCATATCTGAAGGACCTTGACTGAAGAACATGAAATGTTGCCAAACACTGTAGCATCAGACATTTACTTGCTGAGAGAGACTCATTCCTCTTTCTCTAACAATGAAGTATAAATCTGTCCTACAGGGACTTGCTGTCTGTCTTGACATTTAGACCTTGCAGCTGTCATGGAAAACTGGCGGCAGTGGCGACAAAGAAAACCCACGGTTGCAGATGAGAATATAATTTGAGAAAAATACTGTGGTTATTTTCAACAAAGGGCAACGTAGGGGCAACATACTACCTGCCGACTCAAGTTTATACTTCTGTGAAAATGTTTAATCTCCAACATTTGAACATAATTAATCATAATCATCACATGCTGCTCTTACCTTGTCTCCTTTATCTCCTTTTTGTCCTGGCAGTCCAACCACACCTGGAAGACCAGGCTCTCCCTGTGCACAATTAGTACAATGAATACAGAAGAAACAATCAAACCCATTCATGTCGTCAACATCAGTCTTTAAAAAGTAGAATGGAAAACAACACTTGGCCCAAGAAGTATTATGTATAAAACTGAAAGGAATTTTTTTATCAGTAAAACCATAGTAATCAGTAATTTCACAGTATGTATATTACTTTTACAGTCAAATAGTGCATTACAAAGATGTATAGTCTTTACTCTGACCTTATTGCCCGTGATGTGTTTAGGCCAGCAAAATATTGTATTTCATCTAGCAGCTCAAAATGTTGATTTGATATTTGGCCAAACTGTTTGAATCATAAAAGTGCTTGATGTGGATTTGGGCAGCACCTTGGAGCAATACCATATGCTCCTTTCAAATAGAGCTAGAAGCTTGTGGGGTTTGAATTTGCATTTTAGTCAAACATCAATATTTTCAGTTGAAAGAATCCTTTTTATTTTCACAAACGTTTTGTGCGATACTGATTTATCATGCTTGGGAGAATTGTGTGTGTTTATTAGTACATTATGGCGATAATAGAGCCTTTGGTTGGCTTCCAGGTGAAACTCCTTTTTGGTGTGACTGTCTTTTAACTGGCTGTTTAGTGCCCATAAAGGAGAGAGTACATGTGGTGTCAGATCAGGGCTGGTTCAGTTACAATAGCTATTTCACCTTCTCAATTAGAGGCCCTTGTTGGGTAGAATTGATTGTACCTTTTCAGCTGGACAGTGACATCTGTCAATTGACTGTGAGGCTGGCTGAGACAGCATCTGGGGAATCTGGACTGTAACCAGTGGAGGCGAAGTCCCATTAAATGTCTTCTTGGCTCCACACTGGATCAATAGAGAAATTTCACCATTTAGACACCTTCCTTTTGTTTTTTTGCTTGTTTGTTTGTTTTTTTCAATATTTGCTCCAGAACAAAATAAAAGGCTCCAAAATTCAGTGCAATGTATCAGACTTCACCTAAAGTAACCTGGGTTTTGTCAGTATATGGTGAAGCTAAGACATAAGCCTTCTCAAGGTTGTGACAAGTCCCTGAGAGTAACATTATATTAACATGAGAGTGTGCTTATGGAGACTTGTAATGGTGAAGGGTCAAAGGTCATCTCTCCATTTGGAATCACTGTAACATTAGCTCTTATTGATTTTATGGTGATGGAAGTTCTCTGTTATTAAGTTTCTGTCTGGGGACGTGTGTCCTTGTGGATGAGACAAAAACCTTGTTACACTTTTATTGTCCGATCACACTGCATAGGTTAAAGAAAGTCAGTGCAGTCTGTTACTGCAGAATACTGAGACATTTATGGCATGTGCAATGACCTTCTGAATTGTGACTTTAAAGTTTTTTGTCTATTTCACTATTCGTCACCACTTATATTTTATTGATAATAAATAGGAGGTGTTAGATCCATACTGACAAAACTAAGCATTTTACCTTTGGCTCCAGCAGCTCACAGCAATTTTCCATCTCAGCCATATAAGGATCACAGTAGATTAGAATCTGCTTTAGTTCAACCTGTGAATAAGAGCTCAGATTAACAAACCATCACGGCATCATACAAGTTTCATTATCACATCTTGCCAAAGGACAAATGTCTGTGTTTCACTGGTTAAAAGAGTTGTCTTAAAATTCTTCTTGCCTGCAAAACAGTTCAGAAACACTCCCTTTTCTTCCTTTAAAACAGAGAAAAAGCTCCAACTTCTTCATGGCCTGTTTTAGAGCAGAACTATTTTTTTCTTTTATGGATGTGCCGACTTACATAATTAGCAATCACATGGAGTAAAAAGTCAGTTTTTAATCCTACTTAAGACAAATTCTACTCAGCAGCATTGGCAGAGCTGTCCTTATGTTGTTTAGTTCTTTGGGGCATCTCTGAAAAAAAGGGTAACACATGTGACACAATAGAGGATTTACACAGATTAAGAAAAAATGCCCCTGAAGGATGTTTTGAATATCTTTTGAAAGCACAGTGACTGCCTTCCAAATTTTGTGTGAGGAGTACTACACAACTGATTAAAATTTTAAAAGATAAGCAACAATACTGAAAAGCACCAAAAGCTGTTAAGTCCTTAGATGGCACAGTGTAAATTTATTTAAAGTCATAAAATACTTTCTGACAAAGTTAGTGTGGGACATACATCGACAGGCCGTCCATCCTCGACTCGTGTAGTTATCAGGGTGCGCCCACTGGGGTCAATGCTGTCTTTCTCGTCGGTCAGTCTCCTTTCTATTAGCTTGCAGTCCATGTAAATGGAGACTATGTTGCTCTGTACAGAAATGCTCAGCTTGTGCCACTGGCGATCAAAGAGGGCATGTAGGTCACGGCTCTTAAATGTATAGCGCAGCGTGTTCTTTAACAGGCCCTGAGAAGAAAACTCCATCGCCTTCTTGGCACCATCAACCACCACAGATACCTGACGAGCAAAGAAGGGTTTAAAAGTCAGACTTCCACATATTCCTATTAATACTGAAACGGATATATAACATTTAAGTACCGTATTTTCCAGACTATAAGCCGCTACTTTTGTCCGACGCTTTGAACTCTGCTGCTTAAACACCGGTGTGGCTCATGTATCGCTGGCACGAAGCTCGTTAGCTTTTTACAAGCTAGCAAGCTCCGTGCTGCCGATACATTTAGCCACGGTCAGACTGGACCACATGAAACTGTTCGAATAAATTCAACAGCGGCTTATAGACAGGTGCGCTCAATAGTCCGGAAAATACAGTATGTAGTAGCTCACCTGACTCTCTCCTGATTGGTCGAATATCTGCCAAAGATACCAGCGGTCTTTTTTTGTAGTTCTTCTTACCCGGAAGATAGAGACGAGTGAGTACTCACTTGAGAGGCCATTTGGAAATATGAATCTAAAAAAAAATCAAATAACAGGCAGGTCAGACTCTCATAGAATATCAATATTAAATATATGATTAAAATTTCCTCAGAACTGAACATAATAGTGTCCAGTGTCATTTCCCCATATTGAATGTAAACAGGTTTAGAGCTTTCAGTGAATGAATAATGAACCTGCCAATCAATTTCAATGATCAATAAAACATTTCAGTATCCTCATGCTTGCAGAGACATTCACATAAATAAATCTGACAAACTTAATTCCATTTAGCTTGATGAATTTTATACAGGCTTCCTTGTCATTCAGATAATGAAAGCATACGGACATTGATCCAACGTCACAGAAGCCAATCTTTTACCTCACTGAGATACCATGTGCTACATTCATAGGTTTATGGATGCCTAGTGCAATGCAGCTATAGGTTTATGTCTATGACCTCGGCTGCACCATAAAGTCAAATAACACGGCTGAAAATGTGTTTCAGCAGAAGGAAAATATGCGGAAAAAACAGGGAATACATAACAAAAAACAATATCATATTTCAAATCCCGCCCGCTCTCAAATGAATTACAGCTTATTCACAAACTCATCTCTCAACCCACAGCCCCACTCGCTTCCTAATTTTATATGTTGCGTTAAAAAAGGGGGAAAAAAGGAAAACATTGTATCCTTCAAAGTACTATAACCCTATCCCTAACGCCAGACTCAAATTAACAGCCAAAAGTGGAAGAGCATAAACATAATAAATCAAGATCAGCAAAAATAATAATAACGCAATGATAAGGTCATTGAGAAGGCAGAGCACAGCCTGGGGGAGGAAGAGAGAGAGTTTTCTCAGACAGGTTGGAAATTAGTTTTCACTCCAATATATCATCTCCTATTCTCTCAGAGCTTCATACCCTCTCCTATTGTGTCCCTCGAATTCTTTGAGATTTTGGTGTAAACGGTACATGACTAAAATGATAAATACACCAAGTTAAAGCTCCAGAAAAAATCAAATGCTTCTGTGAGAGGCCGAGGACTACGAAGGTCATTTGCTGCCCAAGGGCTAAAGGACTATTTCAACTGAGATTCAATATCAAAAGTGGCAGGGCAATTTATAAAAATGAGAATTTTAAAATAAAATCAGCAGAGAATATATTAGAGCTGTATACACAGAACCTATTCATACTAAATAAAATACACATTATAAAAATATAACATAAAGGATAAAAGAAAAATATAAAAGAGAACCTATGTAGTATCCCTCAACTGATGGTGCAAAATAAATTCCAGCAGGTTTAATAAAAATGAGAATATACTGCACGGTTGTTTTCTTTTTGGGCCCTGGAGTTCACACACTTCTTTACAAAGTCTCCAACTATGCCTGCTCTTATTTCAAAACACGGTCTGTCTACAGTGCGGCTCATTTGATCTCTGAGAGCCCAGGGGGTTAAAGGTCTCGACCCTGAGCTGCTGGCCCTCGGTGGCTAAGAAGCTAAACCTGGAGCTCGGTGTCGGTCATTTTGACCAGTTTGTGTGATTCTTTAGAGAAATCCTACTCTGCATCTTTAAATACGTGATAATGGCTGAGTGAAAAGGATCTGCATTCATTTACAAAGCTCCCATGCTACATTGCCAAAAGAACATTTAGAATATAATGTCTGTGTCCCGACCAACACTCTCTCTTACTCGTTCTGTTAAAATCTAAATCATTTTCACTGACAAAAATGCCTCCTCCATTTTCACTGATACAGTTTTTCCTGTTACACTACAGGGTTGGGCTTAGTGTGAAGAAGTGGTGGCTGGTTCCAAGCCACATTTCTGAAACGTGCCACAGTAGTAAGAGCAATATAAATTTCCTGAGGAACATTTTTTTAGACAGCAGTTACTTATGCATGTGTACTGTGTGTTGTAAAATACTGCACATCTGTAACAATAATCTGGGAAAGTGTAAAAGATCATAGAGTAACACCCTGGCACACAAGGGTTATAATCAAAGCTAATTCCATTTTATAAGAAATGACTTGTGCTTTCTGGAAACTGTCACTACTCTTGATATGAGCTTTGCTTGGCTGAAACTACCCCTCGTATAATCAGAAACAATGGTTTGACAGAATGTCACAGCAACACCACCGGTGTGTGAGACAATCTCACGGAAGCGACTTTAGTGTCCTCGGCTTGTAAGAAATCCGATCCAGGCGGATTCTTCAAAATGAGTCAGAGGAATCAAATTGCCACAGTTGTAACAATCAAACTTCAAATGCTAGCCTAGTTGGCTCACATCCCTATCACTGACACTCAATCCACTGGCAGATCAAAGCGGGTTCCACCATGTCAGTTAATATGCTAAATGCATCATTCATGCTAGCAAAAACTAAAACGTCTGCACAGCGTGAGGCCACATTTCTGTTGAAATGTGGAAGACTCGTTGTGCTTGCCAGCATGATAGAAAACTGTAAGTTATCGAGCCAAATGAAACGCTCACTTAAGATCTGGAAAAAGGATATTTCACAAGTGAAGAGACAGAAAGAGTCTGTGTGTAGCTGAAATGAAAGTTATCATCTTTGCATTGGAAACAAAGTGCAAATAGCAGACAAACTTTAAATGTCATTAACTTTGAAATGAATGGAGTCACGGGCCCTGTGACAGACTGGTGAGCCAGCATGGATCCCATCTCTCTTCCATTGCAACCTGGGACCACCCCATGACCATGTACTGGATAAGTGGGTATAGATGGATGGATGGATAGAGTCACTGGTTACTCCCCATGAGTAAAGTAACTGTCAAAAAGCTCCAAAGACAAGTTATAGTTCCTGCATGTGGGTTTGACAGTAAGTAAAGACTAATTAAAGTACTTTACAGCATTATTATATGTTTAGGGTGCAGACTATGATCTCTGATGTTTACATATATGATGATCAAAAACAATTCTTTACATGAAATTAAAAAACTGTAGGAAAGTACTTAACAAACCATGTTTCAGAAACACATGCTTATGATTAAAAAAAAAAAAAAAAAGCAAAGTTATATTGTATTGACTACAGTAAACTAGTATGATTAATTAGCTGGCACAATAGTCACAAACCACTGAAACCACACATTGATAGACAAACACATGGGGATCTGAAATACTACACCTCAGTCTCAACACAGCATAAACCACATAATGAGACTTTGAGGTCACATTCAACAAAAGTGTTAATTCATTTCCCATTTTGAAATGATAAATCGCTGTTATGTCAGAGAGAGTATTATTAGGGAAAGAGAGGATGTCTATATACTGACAGTTTCTTATGATTTGTCTTAGTTTTTCAGGCTAGGAAAGAACAAACAGGACTGTGAAGTTTCAAGGCACAGCCAGAAAAGCACAGATAAGTCCAAATATGCATAAAGATATAAAGATGAATGTGCATTCCACCTTTTTACTTGTTTTGCTTTGCTAAAAAAAAAGTTTCAGCATCAGTGTAGCGTGGCTGCTTGTTATCTAAACAGCAAAAAACCAAAAAGTCTTTAAGCTTCTTTTTCCAAAGATTTGAACAAAGAAAATCACACTATCTTCCATCCAGTTAACCTGAAAGAGTTTGACTTTGACACCTGCATAGGAGAGTCTGTAATGCAGAGAGTGAAGACATATTCAAATATATTTTAAATGTAAATTCAGCATAAATATGTGGTTTTTAAATCAGAATATGAGACACATGTAAGTACTGAAGTGAGACCAAACATAGATGTGCTCCTGTGTGACCAACTGCACCACTGTGCTTTAATAGTATATAGATGGATACAAGTTGCAGAGCCATTTGTCACCTCACACGTATGTTCCATCAATGTGTCAGCTGTGATCTATGTACCATAATGCGTATTGTGCCAAGGAGTTGGCAGAACATCATCCAGATCTAGAGAATCAAGCATCTCTTGCTGCATATCCTGAGAGTAAAGTGAGCAATGTTTTAGCGGCTGTGGCAGGGGCAGAGAGGGCCCCTCGCTCCTAGCAATTGCCCTCGCTTTCCCTCCTCAGCTGACATGCAGTATCACCTGTCAAAGTACTTAGATAATTGGATATGAGAGGGATCGCAGTCTTGCCACTATAACCAATGACACTGTCAGCAGCGTCACTGAGAACCAACATCTTCTCGCACTATGGGCCCAGACTGAGGGAAGGGCTGAAGTAAATATATTTTCAGCTGGTTGACTGAACAGGGAGGCAGATCACAAATCACCTGGCTCAAAGATTCTTTCACCTAGCCAGGGAGAGAGTGGCAGTAAATGTTTACAGTTGCATGCCATGTAAAAATACTAAAAATATCCTCCCCTCCCAGAAGACTGACAAAGTGTTCTCTTTCACCGTTACCACCCAAGGACACCAAACAATGAACATCTCAGGGTATTCTTTCAAAATGAAAAACATCACTGTGAAGCCAAGTTGGTGAAACACTGTAAGTTCATATATGCCACTGGTCTTTTGTGAAACAACTGATAGGACCAAATGTAAAGTGCCATAGGCCTGTATAAATATTATATTAAATCAGAGTTGACCAGGGAATAAAGGTCTTCAGTAAATGGTACCTTAGTGTGTCATTTATGTAGTTATTCTAATATTCCTGTCTTATTATACGTGCTCAGATTTTTATTTCATTCCTTTATGTCCCACTTTTTGCCCTTAGGAGATTTCTAGAATAAATGCAATATATAATAATTCTGTTCAAATTATTCCCTGTCTACCAGCTCACCTCACTGCTTGCCCTTATTAGCCAAGGTAAATGGAACTATTGCTCTGAGCAGGGTATTTCTGGGTAACCTCAGTTCAACCCTTTCATTAAATTTAGTTATGACTACAGTTAGTTTTTATTTCTTAGAAAACCACCAGATCTGAAGGAAAGAAACCTTAAATCATCACCATTGTCAGCACAATATAGATTTAAATTTGAGCTACTTTTACAACTTCATGTAGGTTTGCAAGAAATAAATAGCAATCGCAATAACCTGCACAATAGTTTACCACATGCTTGCACTGGGAGTCATCAGATATTATAACAAACAAAAACAATCAGGCATGTGACTTACTTTGTTGGCTTTATAAGCGGACTACTTCCTAATCGAAATGATGGGAGGTCTTCTGTGATTATTCCCTTTCGGAGAAGAAACTTTTCTGTGAGATCATATCCTGAAAACAGGATTGCAATGTGTTACTAGATTGAAACAAGCTGACTTACAAGAAAGGCACTACTGTGTTCAGTACAGACCTGTAATTTCCAGAGGACGATCTAAAACATCTGAGAACCTGTGTTCCTCTACACTCAGACGGGGACACGAGCCATCTGGGGGGAAAGCCACAGAGAAGTTGTTTGTACAGGTCTTCATTCATATTTCGAACCAGTACGAAAGACGGTGATGAATTGAATCGTGACCTTTCAACAGTGCATTTCCTTTCATTTTAAAAGCAAAACTTCTTTGGAGTAATCCCTCAGAGCAGAAAATCAATCAGCAGTTTTTTCTCATTAATCTTCAAAACTTGTGTTTAAACTTTAAAACGGAGCTGGAAGAGACAAGCTGAGGACAGATTTACAAAAAAATAAACTAAACTAAGGCTTTTTTTTCTTCTTCTTTTTAAACAGATTTAAAGATTTGGTTCAAAACTGCCACAAATCAAATAATGTTACTACATGTTTGTTTTTTTTTACCATCCTAAATCAATTCTGAGCCATGATTGCTTAGAGCTTTAAAAACATTATCTATTGCTGAGGTAGTATGAATATTCTATCACCTAGAATTTGGGAGCTATTTCATGGTTTCAATCCATGTTTTTTCCATTTCGAATCAAAAGGTTCAACACCTTTCTGTCTCTATCTGTTCTTTACTCTCCATTCAAAGGAGATATTTTATTTTGAAGGCAAAACCTGTCTACTTTATGTTGACGCTGGCACAAAAAAAGACCATAGTTGGGGCTTTTAAATGAATAACCTATACTGTTTTTTGTTGTTGTTGTTGAAAGGAATATGCAGCTGCTGACAATATTGTGAGAACAACAAAAGCACATACCTGTTTGTTCGTTCACTGCCATCCCTAAAGTGCAAGGAATGGAATTGACAGTCCAAAAGAAAGCCGTCCATCTTAGCAGGCAAATCATGGCTCTGATGCTAGAAACCAGTCCACTTGAAAACCTGGACGCAAACAGGAAACTGTTTTCATTTTAAATACAATTTAGTAAAACTGAAATAATGAATGAAACATATGGCTGACATTAATCTTGATTGAATATTTTCATCATATATGTGCCAATAAATGTAGAACTAATAAACAGAAATTAAACAACGAGGCTCAGCTGACTTGTATTATAAGCATGCTTTTATACTGAGTGCACAGCTTTGACTTTGACTTTCACTAGTTGGATTCATTCAGCCTAGCAATAAAACAGGCGGGTGTCTTTGTGATGTCTTAGCAAACTTATGACAGTTGAAGCTTTTAAAAGCTTCTCTTCTCTGGCAGGAATAAAATGTCTATTGTCTGAAGATTGGCCCTGTTCATGTTAAACAACATGTATGCAAGTTTCATACAAGTTCTTCTTCTATTTAACACTTAACTTTCAGGCACACTCATGTGCCCCCAAAGCCTCTTTTTGTGTATTTATGTAAAGTCAGAAAACATGGAGAATACACTGGTGAGTCCTTCATTCATTAGTTCTCATTAACATCTCCCATGCAGCAATGAATACAGATGTCTATACTGCAGCAAAATTATTTTCCCCTTAGCTATGTTTATGTTAAAGTTTTGGTAGTTAACTAGTGAGCCAAAGTGATTCTGTTGTCCATAGAGACTGTGATTCATTAGGAGAGTATATCGGCTCTCCTGCCTAAAAGATTTTTTAATTTATGCTCTAAATTCACTTTATGTGTGAGAGAATGAGAAGTTCAATACCAGATTGTTGGCTCCGTTTGTGTTGTTGTGTATTGCTTTGTTTTTTGTATTAATGCCAAAGCCTTGATCTTTGTTTCTGTAGTGCTCTATTAACACTCTGTTGTGTTTTGATCTGTAAGCTGTCCATAGTGTCTTGGTCAAGGACGTCACATGCCAGGATCAAACCTGGAAACCTCCAGTTACAAGTAAGTCTCTTGAACCATTTGACAACGCTGCCAAACTAAATCTTCTGCGTTACTCCCATGCCACTGCAAAGGCGACACATATTTTTTTTAGGACAGAGTCATCTTCAATAGTAAGCGTCTTCTCCGAAGTACAGTCGGTAAACTATGCTCAACATAAATGGACTACTCCAAACACTTTCTTTGCTTTGCCTGCAAAAACCTGGCACGCTGCTGGAGTAGTGATGGCAGCTGAACTTAAAGAGTAAAAACTAATTTTTATTACTTTTTAAAGGACTTATAAGGAGTTCAAACAAAAAAAGCAACAACAACAAAACTAAATAGACAGTAACAGAAAGCTGGACACACACTGGTGGGACACAAAACTGAAATGAATGAATATGTACATTTGTTTTACTGATTAATCAACACAATACATTAGATGTGATTCTCACTCCCACAAAACAGTGTCAAATACTTATTTATAATGAATAAGGTGGTTTGAGTACCTGCAATATCTCTGTGGCAATACAGCTGTAATCTCACAGCAAAGACTATAATCCCTCCTTCCTGCTGCACATTCATCTATTTCCACAGAGGACGAAACTGTCTGAAGACTTATTGAGCCCTGAACTTGACCTCTGAAGCCCATAATACACCCACAACACATTAAGTTAATTTATATGCACACTCTCACAAAGTGTGACCAATAACATTTTTTCACAACACTTTCCTTCTTTAACCACCACTGTTTCTATCCAAATTAATTCTGCTCCACTGATTAATTCCCATCAATCCTGCAAAGTCTGGGATCATAAAAGTTTTTCCTTTTTTTTTTTTTTTTTGCATAGAGGCCTAAGACATCATGGCGCGAGGGGATAAAGTGACCATGCCACTTACAACTACAACCATGCATGGGGTCGTAGACAAGTAGCACTACAGAGATATCACGTTCGTTGTCTGTGTGAAGGTGTAATGTTATTCCCGTCATTTCTGAAAACGCAATGCAACACACGCAGCTCCACAGTCACAGACCCTGCAGTCACACTTATTCCACGCCTTTACATGTCATATATTCTTATTATTGATCACACTGTAGGAGTTAAATTGCTGCTTTAAACCCACACGGTTTATCTTATATGGTAGACAGTCACGCTGCTGGACCATCTGCTGTAAACCTGCATCGATTTAAATCCTAAATTGACACAGTGGCTGTATGGGCTATTATCTCATATGTCACAGCTTGAGAGAGAGGAGCAGGCACAAGGCTAAACCTTGGCCACTTAACTTATTCTGTCTCTCCATCATTCATTCAGTCACTTTCGGTCAATGGCAATAACTCAGTGCAACTCTGCGATATTCAAACAAGCCCGTTTCTCTGCGCGACCGCTGATTGGCTGGATGCTTTTATTTTTTAATAATTACGGCGTGTAGAGGTTCATATCTTCTAGTTGTGCGGCACATTTCGCACTTTGTTGTTAACAAAGTGATGCAATATGGTGTACATGTTTACTGCTGCAGAGCGTTCATAAATCAGAAATAACCTGTTCATAAGGCATGCGTCCCAGTCAGCACACAAGTTACAAGAGATCAAGCCAAGAGGGAAAAATATAAATAAATCACTTTAAAGCCAAGCGACAAAAGGTGCCAAGTGTGTCCGTTATAAACACATTTTCGATGTTTCAACGCGCTGATGTCTACATTAAGCTGATTTTATTTTTAATTTACTGTGAAATTATTTTGATCTATAAGTACTTACAGTTGCTGATAAAGTTTCCTCTAAGGCACAAACAAACAAAAAGCAGAGAAAAAAGCATAATCCATGTGAGATTACGATCAGTCCGATTCCGGATTCCAGGACTTGGAAATAAAAGTCACAGTGGGATCGCCTGCTCGATCGCGGTCCTTATTAGTTGCACCGAGTGGCCCTCCCACTCTGTCATTATTACTGAAATGCACTGACAGAGACTTCAGCAAACAAGAGGAACACACACTGAAAGCTTTCATATTAGGGGAAAATAAATGCCTGAGGCACTTCAAACAAACTCTCCTATTAACAGAGCCAGGTGCGCAAATTAAACACCATTTGATGTATTGTGATTTTATCAAATTCTCTAAATAAAAGGCCTGAATCATATGGATTTGGTCGTGTTTAAGGTGGCTTAATGCGTGTGTTATTAGAGGTAAGTAACTCTCCAAGTCAAATATCGGCAGAATACAAAACACTTTCAGCTTGATCCAAGTCTCACCTGTCTTTTCATCACATAACGCCCCACAGCAAATGACAGCGCTATTTAAAAGGCTATAGATGATCCGACACAATGAAGTGAGAAGTTTTAGTCTCAAAGACAGTCCTGGTGCTGCAGCAGCATAGTCAATCCACATACTATTTTAGTCAGAAGACGCAGATGCCATGTTGCAATACTATACTGCTATATGGAAGCAGCAACTTCAACATTCACTGTTGTGCTGAGTTTCACATGGAGGATTAACAGTGTAGTCTCTGAAAAATCCTCCTTTGTTCAACACTCATGATCTGGAGAGTTTCATAAATCACATCCATGTTAATAAAGATTAATAATGACAAAACTAAGTGTGTTAGTTAAAACAGTGAAGGTTAAA
This sequence comes from Pseudochromis fuscus, assembly GCA_900323345.1. Lineage (NCBI taxonomy): Eukaryota > Metazoa > Chordata > Actinopteri > Pseudochromidae > Pseudochromis > Pseudochromis fuscus. The sequence continues at coordinate 12,080 of OOFC01013363.1, read as the reverse complement.
TTAGAAGTATACTTTGTCCCCTGAAGTCTTTGTTGAACACTCAGGACACCCGGTCCACAGAAACAGGTGTTCAGGCTCCACACATGTAACTGTTTAGACAGATGATTTTAAGGCACCCTCCCCTTCACCACAGGGACACACACACAGACACAAATACACTTTACAGTAGTGTGTTGAAAGAAACCAAAAAATGAATGCCCAAAGGAACAGAAAATGTGAATCAACCAGATGGTCATTTCTTTGTTCAACATTATACAAAGATGAGTTTTTTCCACTTCTTTAGGTCTGCTGTAGTTCATTATCTGAAGTCTGAATTATTTTTCTGCTTTTCTGTTGACATGGAAATGTTACTAGGATTCCATCTAAAGTGTATATGCAAATATATAATAAAATATACGGAGTGTGTGAGTGCGAGGGGATATTTTAGCTCAAATATTCTAAACTTTCAAACTTTCATTTGTGGAAAAAAAGTGTTTTCAGCTGCATTGCTACTGCAGGGATGTAAATTCAACATGTACTGATTTATTTCCTCTCCCAAAACGACCCAAAATATGTATCCACAACAGTAGTGCCTTGTCCGTGTGTGTGTGTGTGTGTGTGTGTGTGTGTGTGTGATTTGGGTGAACTGACCCTTTAAGGTTAGGGCAAGTGTGTGGGCTGTAGAGAAATGATGAAAACGGCATGGAGCCTTAATGCCCCCGCAGGCTACATGGCATTTAACAGCAACTTCACATATGCTTTTAACAGAGTTTGCATCAGTCAACTGTGGGCATTTAAAGTCTGTGTTTTAATGTTTTTAACCAAGAAAATAAATATCTGCCCTGTTATTTCCCATGTGTGGACACACTGTGTTGATGGCACCCTGCTGGTCTGAGCTGAAATGGAACTTTACTCAAATTCAAATTAATAAAAGCAACATGTTATTTATTCATATGGAACGATAAAACTAAATATAACATATCGATGTTAGTATCAGCTGGTATATTTTCAACTTTTACTAAATAGTGTTGCCTAGAATGTAGCACTGGCTAAACAGTGTGTCGGTGCATAATAAGTAACTTACCAATTGTTGCACATATTGGTAAGGAATAATAAATGTGCATAAACACTGCCACCTAATACAGAATGACTCACTTGTAGTTATTCAGGTATTGTCTGGATTCCTGATACCTAATTATCAGCCTGGCCACACATTACAACGCTTTAATTTCTGGTGATATATGTATAAATCCACTGTCTTTGTCAGTGTAAAAAGCCAAGCTGTGGCTTGATTGTTGGTCTCTGGGTAAAGGCATATTGTGTGTGTGATGTGATGCTTTTGTTTGTGTGTATCCTTAAAATCCTCACTTAATCATAGATTGTCAAAACATTTCTGGAGAATATTTTTTTATGCAGTTTCACTGAACACTGCTCTCAGTGTGGTCGGTGGATTATCCAGAGTAATCAGGACATTGTTTCAAAAAGACACAGTGCGGTGGATTATTTCTTCTTTATGTGTGGACAGCTCAAATTAAATTCTTTTCACCTTTTCTCCACAGCACTAAGGTAAAGACAGACATCTCAACAGCTTCTCGAGATGTCTTTTTCCATTTCATTTCATTAAAAATTAAATACTTTGGGGTTTTAAGTTTTGTTGGACTAAGCAGGGAATTGCAAGCCTGGCCTTCACGTTGAACTTCATTTTCAATGCATTTTTCAGGAACCTCTCACATTTTTTAACACAAAATAATATCTGACTAATCTTAATCACTGAAAAATATTTTATCACTAAAAATGCAATTACCATATCTAACACTGTTTAAAGATATGAGGTCCGTGTTTCTCAGGTGGTGGAATTAAACAAGACGTTAACTCTATCTTTTTAAAATCAGAAATAAGTTTTTATGTTTTTAACATCATTTTGTTGTTTGTTTTAAGATTCTCTTATGGGAGAAATATGCCTGAGTTCCTTCTAACACTTCTGGGGCATTGCTGTTGGAAATGTTATTTTCGTGGGATTTTAGCTTTAACAGAGAGTGAAAAGTCAGATAACAGGGTAGATGGTGAGATGTGCAAAGCAACAGATGGTCATGCTGGTTCTGACCCCAAGACATTACATTTACATGTTTGGCGCTCGCCGACATGACATGAAAAATATTCCAAGACATTTGCCAGAATTTGCCCTTTTAGAGATTTTTCACCTTTGTGATTTTTTTAGTCTGGCAGCTATTTTTGTCCTAAATTACTGTTTTATATTTGAGAGTTTCGTGAATGGGTGGGTGAGAGCATTTGAGTCGAGTATGCAGAAAGGTGAAGATGACAGCTGGAAGTGATAAATGCCTCATAACAAAAGTATCCACTGGACTTCATTAATAATAATAAATTAAATGGATAATAATAAAACATAGAAACAGCTGAGATTACCTGACAACACTTTCAATTTTCGCAAAAAAGTAGTTACTTGGTTTAAACCATAGTCACACTTTGAATACTTTTCCTGTTGTTCAGTTTAGTCTGACTAATTACTCCCCCCTAGAGACACAAAACATAATGCATTTCTCTTGCCAATGTCTTCAGGGGTGTCAAACTCGTGCCATGGAGGGCCGAGACACTGCAGGTTTTCTTTCCAACCATCTCCCCAGCAGCTGATCTCTCTGACAAGCTCCTTCCCTCACATTGAAGGAGGTGTTGATCACTAAAATCACCTGCTTTAGTGACTGGCTGGAAAGAAAACCTGCAGGGTCTCGGCCCTCCGTGGCATGAGTTTGACACCCTCTAAACATCCATATCCGTGATGACTACTCGCTAAGTTAGCAGCATGCAACAAGTTAACACCAGCTTACTATAACTATTCTATCGTAACCTAAAATAACCGTAACCTGTCGTCATGACATACATCCTAATGTTAAGGAAATGACAAGCTAAGTACCTAAACATTATCAATAACTCTGCTCCAAGTAATTTTTCAAAACAAATGGGAAACAGTTTTTCCAAGGAAATGCCTTAAATTACATCAGAGCACACTTACATGTCATTGTGGGTTTCATATATAAATATAGAAAAGAACACAAATATATGAAACTGCTTTCAATGATTGAGGAGCATATTAAGGAGCTGCTCATCTGAACAAAATTATCACTCTTAACTGCACAGAAAAGCAGCAGGAGAGTGTGTGTGTGTCTACTCCTGAGTTTCAGGGTAGGAAGTGGTTTTTTTTTTTACTCAGATTAAAGATCAAATCTGGAGAAGCTACATACAAACTGTTCGGCTTCAAGCTGCTGCTGCTGCCAACATCACATGCATCAGCCATAACGTTTTTGATCAATCTGTTGATTCTCACATTAGTATTTGGTAATTAATTTAAGCCAATGTGAAACCTTACAAGTATTCTGCTTGAATGTTTCAAGGTGTAAATTCGTCTTTGGTAGATGCAGTGTTTCTATATTGATTTGAGAGTGAACATAAAAAGTACGAGGCTATTAACAGACAATGACAGAGAGCATTGATCTTAAAAGTGCCCACTCTCACACATAGAAGCGTGAGTGGACATTAGCACATACACACCCAATGAAAGAACCGTGGAGTATGTTCTGGAAACCACGCAACAATTTACTGTTGACAACCGTTGTTCTGCTTCACATAATGCAGCATAAGTGCACTGAATCACATAATGAACTGTATAACAATACAGCACTCTCCTCTTTGTGTGTCTGCATGTGTGTAGTGCTATATTTTCACTGGATATGCACATACATAACCTCTGCACACACAGTATTGTTTTGGAAAGCAGTTGTTTGCCTTGAATACAAACATACTAATCTCTGTATTCTCAGTCAGTCCAATCACTATTGTTGAAGGCAAAACACCTGTCTGTTTTACAAGATGATTTACTAAATTGACATATGGTGAAGCACTAGACAAAGACATCATATTGTGTGTCACTAATCTGTATGCAGGCATAACCATTGATGTGTACCTTTCATGTGCTCATAAAAATCACAAAAGCTATTAAGGAGTCAGTTTATCATTGCTGAGAGCTCACCTGGGCATGAAAGCTTTCATTATGTAGACAAAAAAGAAAAAGAATAAAAAGATACAATAACATGTCAGTTTGGCCTACAGCTATAGTTCTGTGGGGTATTCTTGAAAAATGATCATATAATTGGCCCATCTATTGAAAGTAATGAAAGAAAATCAGTTGGTGGCAACCTCATTGTGCGAGCTGTGTGAAGCTGGTTCTCTGTGAGAGCAAATCAAACATTCAGTGGTCTGTAATGTTTAACATGAAGAAAATGTAGGCAGTAGGCAGAGTATACTCAATTTATTGTTCTCATTATTATTACATAAATGGCATTGCAAGCAACAGAGCAGAATTATGTTATACACACTGTAATTCACCGACAGTGTCTTTATATATCATATTTTGCATTTAGTTTGGACATTTTACATTTGTGAGTTGGTGTCTCAATTTGCCCTTGGATACCATTATGGGGGTTGTGGGTGTTCTACCTGATGTTTTACATAAATTTGCTGGTAACTTGCAAATCATCCACACCCTATGTTGATGGTATAGTCAAGATTGGAGTAAAGACATTAGACTGGGCTGACTCAAAGCAACTTCAGCCAAGCACAATGAAAGCTACTACACAGATATTTTTTCATTGTTGTTTAGATAGATAGATAGATAGATAGATAGATAGATAGATAGATAATATTGACGGCACATGATTTCACATACAAATACAAACCCCTCACGTCACATGCGCTTCACCTATTTTCTTACCCAATCTGCAAAAAAGTCTTGATAGAATGTACAATTTCATTTTCAAAATGAAAAGGGCAAACCTGATGGGGAAGCAAGCACTGAAGGGTAACAGCTATTGGACATGTAGTTGGAAGTGTCTCTGCAGCATCCCCTGTGCTGAAATCCTGTTTGACTGTCAGAAAAAAGAAGAAAGTGGATGACAGGTAGATGTGATACTATAATTTTGCTACAGCAGAGCTATCACTGTTGGGAATACATGGAACCAGAAACATGGGTTTTATGATCTGCTGACTGCGGCAACCCCTCCAGGTAACTATACCGTGGTTATGAAATTAAAAATCTTTCTGTGATGGACAGAAATCTTTTTTTTTACAACAAGCCCCTTTTAGATTAAATTTGTTACATGGTCTCCATTAGGGCACATTGCCAAGTTGTACAATAAAGGCAGTTTTGAAAGGTTGCATGAAATAAGTGAACCTCTACCTGCTCTGTACCAATGAATAATGGGACTGTGAAAGAATTTCATTAGTGTAATTAAAAATGTGAAAGTCAGGAGCATAAATAAAGCTTAGATATATTGCTAATGATTCGAGTAGGTTGAATTTAACAGTGTCCAAACTAATAGTGAACAACTAATTAACTGGTAAGAATATTCTTCACTCCAATTAGTGACAGACTCATTTTCCTCCAATACAATAGAGACATATTATTTTCACTTTCAAAAACTTTAGAGTCTCAATGTCACTTTGACTATTGTAGTCTTCCCCTTCCTAAAGTAATTACTCAAGTAGGAATTTAATTCTGTCTCAATAATTTCAGACAGAATGAAGCACACTCTTCGAATGTTATAATTTAGGAAAAAGTATCTACAAATGTGGTAGATTTCCTTGACATAATCCACTGGAAACTGTCAAGAGGAAGACAGAATGAAAAGACAGAAAATTCTTTATTTTCTGATACCATGGGGTCTGCATGCAAGATAAATTTGATAAGAACTGAAAGAAATGGTGAGTGAGCCTGGCACAAAAAAAGCCTGTGTATATTCCTATAATTCACAGAGTCTGGAAAAGTTTATATAATCCCATTGCTGCATAAGTTTGGATCCCACGGTGAAAGAAAATGAAGCTCTACCTCTAAAGAGTCAGCTTTTTTGGAAATTTGAATGGTTTTGCTATTAATGCATTTTTGTACTTCAAGTAAATACATACTGCAGCTTTTAGGGATTCACTGCCCCTCTAGTCATTGAGCTGAAAAATATAAAAGAAGAAACACCTTTCGTCAAGTAACACTGAAAATATCTGACAGTGTTCATCTCTGCTACATTGTGAAACTCAGACTGAAAGCAATTCTGCATTGGCTGCTATGTCACATAAGAGATAGAAAGCAGGTAGAAAAATAAATATTACCCTATTAGCCTATTTCTGATGCCTGAGTAGGATTTTATCAGACATTACAGGCATACAGTAGACAGTCGAGTAAGTATAGGCATACAAGAAATGAAAGCTCTTGAGGCGCCAAAGTTGAGAAAAAACAACAACGAAGAAAACAGCTCAAATATATAGAAAGCAGATCTATGCTCCTTATAAAAGACACTCTTCAGTGACCCACCGGTCAGGCAGCGCTACTAACAATACCTTAATGCTGGCCCATTTACAATATGGACTTTCATGAGAAACACAGTGTAATATCAGCTTAGGGAAAGTCTTCTGCACCAAAGAGAGTGGCTGTTTGCTCGTGTGGGCCGCTGCAGTGAATAAATGATATCAAGTATTACCCCAATCATGAGCTCTACACTTGGGAATGCAGCTACAGGTGCACTGCACCCTATTTTCGAATGACCCACTTCCATCGTTTCAACTAATTTGAAGCCTAATGAACCAGACACGTTTTCCATATACCAATGCTAAATATGAGTATCCTGCATATCAGAGTTTAAAAATGCACAAGAGCTGCACTAATAGTTGGATACTGTGCTTCCTTTTCATCTCCTCTCTACACAGTGCTTTTCAGAAGATTTTACTGTATAGTGGTGGGAAGTAACTAAAGAACACTACAAGTACTTTATTGTAATGTATAATTTATGGCAAGTATGATATTAATTTACCTGAGCATTTTTGTTTTATGGCACTTACATACTTCTAGTTTTCTATGTTTCAAAGTGAAATGATAAAAAAGATAACTTTTTATACCACAATCACAGCAGCTAACATAGTTTGCAGATTAATATTTTACATACAAAACATTTGAACAGGTTTTGAAATACTGCATGATGACTGCATTAGGCAATTATCTAATGGACAATGGCAGCATATAATAGCAACAATAAGGCCACCTTGAACTTCTTACATGTTAATGCATGGATGATAACAAGGATACCAGAGACACTATCCATCTTTTATACCCACTTATTCAATCGGGTCACTGGGGGGCTGGAGCCTATCCCTGCTGGCAGTGGGCGACGGGCAGGGTACACCCTGAACAGATTGTCAGTCTATTGCAGCACCAACACACATATGAAAATGTACGCTCACAATGTACCAGGGGCATCATGCATGCCATAACTCTGGAGGGAAACATAAAGCAGGAGGCCATGGGTCCTTTCCTCAGATAAAAAGAACATAATGTCATATATTTAAAGATATATGCCATGATTTAGTATTGTCTTGTCTGCCTAACCCAAACATTTTAAGAAGTCTAAATTCTACAAATAAAGCTCTTTTTCAGCAACTGCACTTATCATCATAACCATTGCATCTTCATTGTTCTTAAATGGTAATATGAAGGATGGAACAAATCCTTTATTTTTTTCTGCATGTTTTAATGAAGGAAAAAGATGCTTATCAGATGCTATAAGATGCTTATGCTATGAATCTCACCTAAGATAACCTGTCTAAGTACAGGGCTGAGGCTTGTAATTATTTTTTTAAAGACATAAGAGATTTTTTTTTTACCTTGAACTGGGGATATCAAAAAGATTTTAGTGTTTTGCTACAGTGATGGTAAAAATCAAGCTTACTGCCAAAGGATTTACACTCATAAAAATTTTATATGCTGTGGAATCACAAGTCATGACAAGCAAACATGATGGCTAAACAATGGGCAACAAACTAACTGTCTTGCAAAGCATCTGCATTTGTCAGGTTGCAGTACAAAAGTGCATATTCAAAATTGCATTTAATTGTCACACCTCTCAAGGAGTAGTCTTCTTCTCCTGCTGTCTTCCTGTGTACCCACTGTTGCTTTTATCCTGCAACTTTTGGAAGAGACCATAGACACCTTGAAAGGGGGTGTGTGCCTTCTTAAAGAAAAATCTAGTCAAATAATAATTATTAATTACACTCCTCTAACACCAATATCAACAGCAGTCTTCATTTAGACAATATAGAACTGACAATGAATGACAGTGACTATCACATGAATAATTATAAAAACGATAAAAAAAAGAAATCATGTTTTTTGTTGTTCTTGTCTGAAGCAGGCTCGCTGCACACGATAAAGCTCTATCAACCAGGATAACTGGAAAATCCCGGTTTAATTCGCTATCCAGGTTTCATGAAACCACCCTCTGATTGTCAGAGGTAGTCCCCTGTTTGTATTTATGTGGTCTTGTCCCACCTCCAGATTTACAGGTCACAGTTATCCATACACATATGGAAACATGAGCAGACACATATGGACACATCTAAAGACATATGGACACATCCACAGACGCATATGGACACACGAACAGACACATATGGGCTATCTGCGCAGACGTCACGGTCTGCTGATCATCTCTCCGCCGTGGTGACGTCAGCCGGAACACGTGGGTTTGTTATTGCAGGAAGTGAAGATGGCGGCTCAGTCGTTCCTCACAGAGTCTGTGCTCGGATGGTCAATTTTCACCATTATACTTTTGGTAAGCAACTATAAAGCTGTGTAGTTGCTTCATAAAGAAGTGGGGAGTTAGCCAGTTTGTTTGGCGTGTGTTCGGCCGAAGAGGTTTGTCTAAATATTGCGCTACCCGGCGCGACACGGCTTCAGCGTATTAACGCCAGTATTGGCTTTGGATTGGTTTTAGCTAACATTAGCCATGCCACACTTAAAGGCTGTTGTTCCACTTATCTCTGTATGCCATTCCACGCTATATTTTTTATACTATATAAAAGCGACAACCTTGTTGTGTCTTAGTTTACGACACAACACTGTGTCCTGAATTGAGATGTTATTGCTTTCATTTATATCCATTTTATACAGACAAATAACATCTCCGGTTAATTTTTCACCCAGCCGAACTGTTACGTAGCTTGTTGATTTTAGCACAAGGTTTTGATACGACTCGCAAAAAATGTTATTTAAATAAATAAAGGTCTGCTGACGAAAATAGAGGGGGGTACTGTAAATACACATGTAACCTCTATTTTCCAGTAAGACATGCTTTGTGACCCATTTGGAGGCTTCAGCAGCAGACTGCTAAATGAATGCCTCGAAGTTGTTGAGCTAGGTAATCTGCGGCCCAAGTTAGCCCTCATTATCTCAGCTGTCATTCATAGTCACATGGCTGCATCTGAAGCCGTCCACAGCAATACCCGGATGCCAGTAAATCGGCCTGTTTCTCTACCTATCAGTAGCAACCCTTTTATTTGAACAAACCTTTCAATAGATCTTATTTGGATGCAAAGCCCGCGTCATTATCTGGCAAAACAAGCAGCCAGAGGCTTAAAGCTGCGGGCCTTTAATTGATCCTGTCTGTGAATGGCAGCCCTTGATCTGAAGGGAGGAGTGTTTGCAGTGTCCTCACTTCTTACAGCTTGTGTGCCTGGAATATGACCTTGTCATTTTGAAGCCCCTTTATTGTTCTTTGTCCAAAGTTTCCTTCACAATTAAAATGAGAGTACCTCTCCCTCTTTTTATTCCCGTTTTTAATGTTGAACAACAACATAATCAATTAGTAAGTTCATGAATTAATTTAAATAATTACAAAGCAACTGTAATACATATTCCTCTAATACACATGTTAGTTTTGGTTCCTCTAAAATGTAAATTTTGTGTTATTTCCCATTTATATTTCTTTGACAGTGTTACTGAGTCTGAGAAGGAAGTATGATATAATCAGCTGCTTCATAACACCTCCAGTCAGGCTATTCTAGTTAATCTAGCTCAGATAATTCCCCACTTGTTGTGTTTACACTTCAGTGTTTTGTTTTGGCAGTCAGCAATGGACACACGGAAGCTACAGTATTAACAAGGCCAAGCAGTGTCGATCAGAAATAAAAAAAAAACACAATGTTGTGAACCCATTATAATGAGATAAATAATGTACATACTGCACCAATGATCAGTGAAAGCTACAGTAAGGTAGAATTTGTTGTAGGTTAGTATATTGACTTGTTGCTGTTTTTGTTTGTTGCTGTTCCAATCCCAGTGTCTATTTCTTTATGTGTATTACTTTTGTTTGTTAATCTACTGATTTCTTAAATTACTTCCTTCTTTTGATTTTTAATAACCTTTTTGGGCTTTGTTGGGATTACATGGAGGTATAAAATATTGCATTGTGTAGTCTCTTAGATTTAATACTAATATTTTGCACTAGATATTTGCTACATGTCCCAGTGCTACAATATTTTGCAGCTCTGTTCTTTATTTTAATACTTATGATTGCATTATTGCCCATTTATTTAAGCTTGATTACTGTTTTTTTGTGTTTAGGTAATCTTGGCCTTCTGCTGGATCTACATTAGGAAGTTTCAAAGTCGGCAGGAGAGTGAAGTTGTTTCAACTATCACAGCAATATGTGCATTGGCCATTGCTTTGATAACGTCGGCACTTCTACCAGTGGACATATTCCTTGTTTCATTCATGAAGTTTCCCAATGGTACCTACAAGGTAAGTAGCTGTTCTGCTAACAGACCTAGTGGAATAATTTTCTTTGTAATTTTTTGGGCAGTGCGGATGGTGTTCTTGCCCAAACAAAAAGCTAAATGCATTTCTTTGTCCTAATGTTTGGCCAAATTGTTGTCTTTGATTGTATGTATTTGAAGAATAAGTAAAGTGTGTATTGGTATCTTCATTGTAACAGCAGGTAATTTGTTGCTTTGTGTGGGTTGCAAGCTCCTTTGATTGCTAAAGGCTATTTATCTAACATAGGCTGTGTGTGTTAACTCATCAGGAACATAAAAACCTCACTTACTTTATCAAACATGATGTTTTTTGTACTCATACTTTTCTTCTACAAAAATAATAATCAGCCAAGAGGCATGAAAGCAAGCGGTGGCTTTCTGCTGAAATAATAATGTTACCTATTGATGGGAAAAGATCAGTTGAGCTTTTCTCAGAGCAAAGAGAATCATGACACTGCAGAAACTGCTAAAAATCACACAAACATTTTCCTTCAGGCTGCTACTGTTCAAAAAATGCTTTTGCACTTCTTTTTTTTAAATACTTTCTTTAGTTTAAAAATTTATTGTTTAAATAAAATGCAGGAAATGCAAACTTATGAGGGACAATTCCCCAGATCTGGGCTGTGCATGAATAAAAATAGATAAAGATAAATGTCTGCCAGCTTTGAGTTATTCCCCTCATGACTGTCAGGTTTGCATCATTCTCTGTTTGTATCTGAATTTAGATGGTGAGCCTAAAACAAAGCTGTCAGAACACTGCTATAGCCCGCGTAGTTGGGCACAATTACACTTGTCCAGGATATTTTATTAATTCATCAGTGTATAATGGTTTTTGCTTCATGTGTAATTTTTATACTGTATTTTAATCTGCTATTAGTTTTTTAAATGTAATTAATACACATTCATATTGATGATGATACATGTTTCAGTGCCTTAATTTTCACCATGTACTTGCTTCTTTGGTAACATCCAGGATTGGGCAGCAAACAATGAGACAAGACATCAAATTGAAGACACTGTGTTGTATGGATATTACAGTAAGTACATTCTTCTAAATTCTAGTTCATGTGGATCTTCCTAAAAACAGCATTGAATATTTGTGGGCAGCTTGGTAGAATGATTTAACATGGGACAACGAAGAAATGAAACTTTCTTTTAATTACACTACCGTTCAAAAGTTTGGGGTCACCCTACAAAAAAACAATTTGACCAATTTGACCAAAAACAAGTATCACAAAACATATGTAAACTACAACTGAACACAAACAGCAACCACAACATCAAGTTATACTGAGTAAATGTCTCTGAACCAGTAAAACGTCCCCCAACCATATCTCTGCCTCTCCTGTGTCTGACAGCGGGAGAGACACAAGTGTTTCCCGTCAAGTCTGAAACATATGTAATCAGAGTAAATCCTTTACAAGAAGCTGGTAGATCCCTCAGTCTGTACATGCTCA
>OOFC01013362.1:40854-57892 GCA_900323345.1 Pseudochromis fuscus | reverse complement strand
ACATGGGAGATCACATACAAGTCACATTTAATTGGAAATGTGAACGAACTCGCAAAAAAATCGGATTTCACAAAAAATCCAAATTGAGCATTACACCCTGCAGTCTGTAGTCTAAGAAGTGAGGGGAAACTCAGAAAACCATCCAAGACCAGACGGGGACCAAGAAACAACCTGAAAACAAGATAATAAAAAACAAAATCTAGTGATCATGATGCTTTGCTAATTTAACAATACAGCCTTGAATGACAAATCCACCCTCACACACTCCTGTTCTACATCAGAACAGTTTCTTTTCCAACTTTGCAAAGTGTTGTAAATGACACTTACATTTGCCCCTTTTCTCTCAACCCAACTTTTGCCACTCTTAGCAATTTCCTGTTTATTATTATTATTTTTTTTCTCTCCAGAATCGCTTTTAACAGCCTCCGACAAAGGGGTTTTCTGTGCTGTGACCATGTAGGTAGATGGAGAGACAAAGAGAGAACAATGCCATGAGGCTGTATGACTGGTTGCTGAGTCTGGAGGGAAACCCTGGTCAGGGTTAAGATCTTCATGATCATATACTGCTGGCCACTCACTCTCCCATGATGTCATCACTGTTGGAGAAACTTCTGCACCACTCCTTGTTGACGGTCTGTGAAAACCTCATGTCAACACAGAAAACTTGCAAATCAAAACTTAATTGAATTGTTTCAAAGACGGATGCTAGAACTCTGTCCCCAGCTGCAGCCAATCACTGCATCTCGCACACTCGGCTGGATACTGTCAGTGGGTCATGAGGTTAATGATTTTGTGCTTTGTCAAATCAGATTTATTATCTGAGCATGGATTAATTTGTCATTATTGTGCGGTCCATTAAGGCACTACCAAGCAAAGCCTTAATTAGAAGAACGTAATTGCAGTGATTACCACCCTCCTCTTGAGGCGTTATAAATGGGTGGAGGAGCAGAAATCGCCACCAACTTTTGGGAGTGACGCAAATTAAGCGTGATGCTTCGAGAAGTGCGACAGTACGTGCAGGCTCGCACTCTCTGTTTCCTCAAAGATGTGATTTTCTTAATCTCTTTGGATAGCCTGAACAAAATTACTGAGTGATTGCTCAAGTGTTGTTCACATAGATAATGTTCTGTGTGGAAAATCGCAACAAATTAAATTATTCCTACTGAGGGAGTATTGTATTGGAGGGCTGGAAGCAAGTGCAGCTACAATCTCATGAAGGAGGCATAAAAACAACCCAAAAACACAGTCAGCTCTGTAGGCAGCACGAGCGCTTGTTTGTCTTTGACACTGATATGCATACGCAATCAGATAAAAGACTGGAAAGACTGCTATTGGACTGGAGGGCACCACTGAGATACAGCAGCCAGAAGCACATTACCTTATCTCAACCTCTGCTCAGCGTTGTCTTTCTGTGGGCTGCTCCCATATGGTAATGCTTCACTGCCCCATCATTCTGCAGGTAAAGCTGAAAACACAAGCTGTGCTGCTGCTGTTAAGCTTGTCAGTGTTTTCATTCTGCATTATTCGGCTTTTCATACTGATACAGGCACAGTCAGACAGAGCTTAAATCCTGCATCCGGAGTGGTTTGCATTTTAGCAGGGTGGCCATCAAGGAAAAATGTGGTCGAGAGGAATTGTCTGGGTCTGGAGAGGAAATTCACAACTGGACAGGATTAAATGATTTTTTTTTTAATCATATTTAAAAGATATACATTTTTTTTAAGCCTAGGTTGAAACAATACTCTCATGCTGTATGTGTTTTTATAGTTATAGGATGTTTTTATGGCTGCATTTATCTATCAGTTAGCAACATTATGGGAAATAATTTCAACAAAGACAATGAGGGCAGAGAACCTGTAGGGGGCAGCAAAACACCAGCACTGCATCTATAAGTCGAAGAGGTCAAAGAAGGAAGTGGTAGGTACAAACTTAAAACAGTGCAGTGTTTCTGCTCTGACTTTGTCACATCTTGATGAATTTGAATAATAAATCTGCACAGACATACATACAGGACGATAATGTCTCCAATCTGAGACAGGTTGGTGGAGATCAAACATGTATTATATCTTCTGAACAAAGAAACGGGTCTGAGGCAAATGCTGAGTAAAAACCTTTTATTTAATTGGGGTGAGAATTCATAAAAAAAATGCCAACATGTTTCAGCTTTGTGGGCCTTCATCAGGGATGTCCTAAACTCGCTGCCAAGCTGCTTCCTTTATAAGTTTAAGCAGGTCACATGATCAATCAACACACATGAGCCAGTTATCTAAAAAACAAAGGTTGCATCAACAATCCTAACACATTTTACATACGTTACCACATACCAGTCAAAATATTTTGTATTTTAAAAAGAACTTTCTTCCCTCTAGAAAGGAAAATACTGATTAAATAGATTTTGTAAAAAGGTTACACAGCAAATCCATCCCCAAGTGATCTGATGTTTTATATCTTGATGGTGCTCTCTCAGTGTTTTCTAGTTTATTGTTGTAGTCGTTCACTCCTGTTGACTGAGCTACAGAAAGTGTTTTTCCAAAGAACGAGGATGTGAGTGAAAGTCTATTAATGTGCAAATAGCATGTGAGTTTGAAATTGCCGTTCATACTGTCAGGCACGTTGATCATCCTATAAAGATGTCACGATGAACCGAGGTGTTCCCCATGTACACGTCCAACAGACTTGGAGCAGCATCAGCCTTCATTTTAAATGATGGTCTCCATAATAAAGCAGCTGAGCAGTAGGTTTTTAGTGGGTTTATTTAAAGAATCATCTGAAATCACTTGTGTGAAGCTGATAGAAGTGCATGTGATGACCTCAGAGTGGGATGTAAAGCCATAACAATCAGGTAAAACAGGCTTGAAGGTTGTGAAATTCTCTGTTGTTCTTTTTCATATTCCACATATTATATCCAGTGTTCATAAAGTCTGACAAATACACTGAAACAATCCAACCCTCTCCATAAACACATTATTTATTTGTTATTTATTTATTTCACCTGACTGGATAAGCAGTATAGACGATGGATGGATTGATGGATGTTATTCTCAACATCAGAAATATTTAATTTGTAGGATTGGGAGTGAAAGTGATTGGGAATAAGAAATCCTGTGGTGCAATGAATTTTCAATTATTAATATAAATTAGGGGAAAAAAAACACTAACAATTCTTCTATATTATAAAATAATAAAATTGCGTCCTGCCATGTCTCCTACATAATGCTTTCGTAGAGTGAAGCACTCACTTTTCATGCAGGGAACATGCATATAAAATTTTAATGTTTTATCCGTACCGTACACCGTTCCCTTGGGCGATGCACCAACTGTGACTTTTATGTGTCAGGTACAAAAAAACGTGCGCTTGTATGTTCATGTGTGATAATCTGGAAGTAGGGCAGAACAGCTTTGCTTCACACAGCCTGACCACTCAGGATCTTTTTTATTCATTTTGAAGCGAGAACAGCCCAGTCTTTAGCTTGATTCCCAGCTTGTGTGGGATACATATTGATTCTGGCCTTTTGAAGCCATCCATCTTCCACCAATGGGCTCGGGTGCTCCTTAGCTTGCTGCTTGTGTTTAGGCAGCTGATGCCTATCACATGAGATATAACTAATCGATGGTGGACAGCGTTATGCAATGTAATTCATGGATTTGAGTGCAGCCAACATTTAGCTATAATTAAGCAGGCTTATTTGCAGATTGGAGCCTGGTGTGCTTGGGATCCCCTGAGATAAGTGGAGATGGATGTGTGTGGGTGGTGCAGGGTAGCTGGAGCACAGGGAGGTCAGGTTGATCCTCACTGAAAACATGTCAGTTACATTTAGTTGACAGGGTGCATGTGTGAGTACAGCTTTGCAGTTGTTTTCCCTCCAGATGTTTTGTCTGTTTGGGAGTGTACTTCAAGCAGTGTAAAAACTCATTTGGTTTTTGACCTTTGAAGTAACGACATGAGGCTCTTCAAGGGGCTACTTAAGGATCATTTTTTACAATTACACTACCTGGCAAAGCTTTTTTCCACTTTGTGTTGCTACAGGAATCCACTGATAAAAAATATAAAATATTCAGCGCTCTGCCGGGGCGCGTGAGTACTCACATGCACACCATTTGCACACAGTTGAGGTAAATTTCCTTGCAGTACATTACAGTTAACAGTCAGTTATGTGCTGTATCAATCAAACCGTTTTATAACATGTTTTGCTTCTGTGTTAAGATGGAGGTTTTAAGGGTCAGTGTATTTGGGGTCAGTGTTCAGTTTATTTAAAACCTGGAGGAAAATTTGGGGTATTGATGAAAACAGGAGCTGGGGAATTAATTTAAACACTGACAAATCCTTTCAAGTATAAAAGTGAAAGTGCAAACATGAGCATGTGTATTCTTAGTCACTGAAAGCTTGTCCCATTTTCATAGATTTGGCAGGCCACCTCATATCATCGCTGAAACGGAGCAAGAAGTAAATATTTTGCACATGCAAAACACACCTGATTCAAATGATCAGGATCGTTATCAGGCTACTGCAGAGCTTGATGATGAGCTGGTCATTTGAATCAGGTGTGTTGGAAGAGGGACACATCTAAAACATGCAGGATAGTGGTCCTTGAGGACCAGGATTGAATACCACTGCCCTAAAGGGACATAAAGAAAAAAATGTTTTTGATGAAGAAGGAAAAAAAAAGTGCCGGTATCTAGTGCGCACCAGATAACGAGATAGCATTTCTGTTATAATACATAATTTGTTCAAATTTTCAGTTCATGAATTAGCTTGAAAATTACCGATCACCACCAGCCACAGGTGTTACGCCACTTTAAGGTGGACCAGGAAATTCAGCATCTTCTGGATATCGGAAATGCTAACTTTTGCGTACGAGATACAAGCAGAAATGCTAACTGCACCTGATAATTATCTCATGTTAGCATTTCCGGTATACAGAAGGGCTGAATTTCCCGGTCCACCTTAAAGTGGCAAAAAGCCTGTGGCTGACAGTGTTCAGTAATTTTCAAGCTAAGTCATGAACTGAAGATTTGAACAAATTATGCATACTCTTCTGTATACCAGAAACACTATCTTGTGCACACAAGATAGTTATCTGGTGCGTACTAGATACCAGGACTTTTTTTTTCTTTTTCTTTAGGGCTCCGTACATTACTCAATCTTTTTAAGTAACTTCTTTGAAACTTATCTTTTATCTCATGCCCCTTGTTGGTAGGACAACAGGTGGTAATCACTATCACATCTTATAGGCTTGTATCACATCTTCTTTTCACTTTGTTTTGAAGTCAACAAACTTCAGAGTAAAGTGCTTTAGTGGCTTTTTAACAGCTAAATGCTCCACTATGTTTAACAGCTAATTGCTAACTCTGACGTTGAGCAGGTAGTGGGTTTATCAGAACCCCAACACCAGTAAAGTTTCCGGTTGTTAAGCCAAAAGAAGCCCACGAAAAAGGCTATAATGTAACAACTGCAGGGAAAGTCTCAAGTTTTTACCGAGCTAAAGTGCAGGAGTCCAAAAACGCTGTCTTGCTGCGTGTCTCTGAATAGCCAAGCAGATGGTGCCACACACAATGTCCCTCTTGAAACCTAGTGAAGGGGGTAGTAATACTGATCCACAGGGAGCACTCACTGTGCTTTTTGGTTTGAATGGCAGACCACTCCAGAACACAGGATCAAAATGTTGCCTGCAGCTTCGTGATTAGCTGCTACAAAGCCTAATTGTAATGTAGCCATTAGTCATAGTAAAGGGATTGGATCAGGCCACTGTCTGTGTGCTCTACCTCAGACCCACTCCTGAAGGACTGATTCTTCTTTGCTGCTTTCTTTCAGCAGCTAAAATGTACTATTGCCGTTTGTAATCAAACTCCAGAAATGCAGAAATCACACTTCTGTTTTTTAGAAACACTCCCTTACATGGCCTGGTTACAGCAGAGCTAAATACCCTTGTGTGGTGAGCCTGACTCTGCATTGTGCTGATTAATATAATCACATAATAAAAAAGAATTCATGTAATTGTAGAGCAGCAAAGCATGTACAGGGTGTCTCTTGCATAAAGGCTGTCTGCACCTTTGTCCTACCATGTGCAGAGCAGCACCATGTCCCTCAGTACTCATGTTTGTGACAGTACATGCTAGTGTTGCAAAGTACACAACAGCCACTGTACCTAAACAGACGCATTGAAATAAATAACACTTAATAATAATAACACAACATATGTGCATAACTCAAATCAACTGGATAACTTGGTGGGAGCAGCACTATTTGCACATCTGAAAAAAAATCCAACATGTAATATCAAGATAATAGAACTTTATCCTTTTGTTTACAGTGAGTGTTTAAATTCTCAATTAAAAATAAATTACGTGAAAATAAAATACTAAATTATAACAACACTGTGACAAGAAACTTTTTTAGTAAAGCTTCAGTGCCTTCAATAAACAGCTGCATCAAATAATTCTGGTTTATTGAGTAAAAATAAATAAATAAAAAAAGTCTGAGAAAGTTAAACTACAAAGCACTGAGAGGACAATCATCCACTAAGGCATAATCCAGCTGCGCTGATGCTACAGACTGAAAACTGTTGCCCATAGCAACACTATCTTGTTAAAATATTTGCCCATTACAAGAGATCTGTTCATAGTTTCTCTGTGTTGTTGCTAACAAACAAACAAACAGAAAACTTAACTGTGTTTGACATGATTGGTTCAATAATCATGCAGCATGCGAATCAAGGAGAATCGTAAACTTTTGTTACCCACTTTGCCCTTCAAGTGATACCTTGTGGGTTTATTTTACATGATGTTTTGATATAGTTTTGAGAAACAACCCACTGAGAAGCTGATCGTATCATCAAAGTTAGACAGTATAAGTGCATCTTTCAGCTGTGCATTGACCCCGAGTTACAGCCCCGGCAAACATCTGACACAACCTTTGTTTTGACTTCTGCTGTTCCTTTCAGCTAACGTGGAGAGATACCCTGATGTGTGTCCTGTCATCTTGTCTGCTGCGGCGTTCGCCAGGGAAAGACCAAACAGTAATCTACAAAAGCACACTGTGGCGAACTGTCAGGGTTGAAGCTTGTCCTGCTATCCTCCCCTCTGTATCAAAAAGCTTCGCTTCTCCCTTTGATGTGCCGGCACCTCGGTGCTGCTGGGTATGATGGCCCCATCTTTTCTTTGCATTCATCCCCTGTCAGTCCAGCTGACATCAGTCAAGAGTCTGCATAAATGAATGCTCTCCAGTCGGCATGAAACGGTTTTGTCACTCAAGACGAACACTCAGCACTCCAAACATACGAGTGCAAAACAGAGGTCGGATGTTTATGTGGGTGTTTGGGGGACAGGTTTACAGGGTGACAAGAGAAAGTCCAGATGTTTGTTCTCATATAGCTTGCACAGGACTGCAAAGACTTTCAAAGTGCCTCCAACTTGAACTTGTGTTTTCCTCTTCTTCTATGGTTATACTATCGAAAACATCCAGACTTCTCAGATGCAGTTCGAGAGACAGTATGTTTGTGTACAACACTTTGGCCCAAAATTCTGTCTCTTAAAGTGCTCTATAAATAAAGTTGAGTTGATTTGAGACTTTGACCCAGACCCTCCCTGCCTGATAAACCTTTTACAAACTCAGCACAACACATTTGAAAGGTGGCTTGATTTTACTTTCCACACTTATTTTATGTCCACTGGGAGGGAGTCTGCCCTGCGGTGGTGTCACTGATCCCACAGAGGTCAGCACTTGGGATTTTCTCCCACTCAGTTGTAACTGAAGAAGCCTCTTGTATGGGAGGCAACATTTCTCTCCTGGCGTGGATTTGGTACTATTTGCAAAACCATGAAATGGATTAAAATCTCCAGTCATGTTTTAGAAGTTTGGACCATCCAGGCAAAATGTGAGGCTTGATTTTCTATTTTTTTAATCACTTTCATTCGGCAGAGAAAGTCAAAACTGAAGTGTGAATCCTCCTGGACACGAGAGGGATTGTTGAATTTCATTGGGATAAGGATCAATGTTCTGACCACAATGCTTTTGTATTTTCTAACAAACTTCATGGTCAGTTACTTGTCTGAAAAACATATAAACTTAATTAGGTAGAATTTATTTATTAAAAGTCCTAGGATGTAAAATAGGCAAAATAACAAAAAAAAAAAAAAAATCATGAGATTTCATGAATATTTGAGAACAAAAGAACTTATGAGATGCAAAGAAGAAGAAATATTTCAGACCAAATGTGACACATCACCAGAAAATCAAAACATTGAGCTTTGTTCACTGAGAGACAGAAAAGCAGCTTCATCACAGATACAGGATTCTCCAAATGAAGAGGCTGCAATCAGCAAAAGTACAGTCATGAGAAATCTGTTTGGTCGGGGTCTCAGAGGATGAGTGGTCGTCTCTAAACCTCTTGTCGGTTCAGAAAATGAGGCCAAATATTTGGGTGTGCTAAGACATACCAGCATTTCCGTGGTAGATATAAAGATGCCCCATTTATGGTTGAATCTAAGTTTGAGATTTGTGGCAGTCACTGAAGAGTATAGAGATGAGGAGAGTAATGATACTGCAGTAAAACATGGTGGAGAGAGTATTCAGGTCTGACCTCAACCTACCTGAACATTTGAAGGATCCATTGAACACTGAGAAATTCACACATTGATGACACAGCAGGAAGCTCTTGTCAATAAATCCTGCTGGGATAATGTGGGTGATCAGGTTTTGCCATAGACTGGATATAGAAATGAGTCTCAAAAGCAAGGCCAATGGAGAAGTGCAATAAAGTGTAGTTCCCTCAGTGGCCACTAGATGCTGGCTCCAAAAAATCCCCCCCACCAAAAAATACTGTGGAAATACTCAGTCAATACATTTTCCTACAAGTTATTCCAATGTCATTGGCTAAAATCAACTGTAGTTATTATCCTCCAATGAGACCAGACCTGTGTGTCGTTGGGTTCAAGGGTCAGACCCTCCTTCTCACTCCTCCCTTCATATCCAAATATGGTCACTTCTGGCTCCAAAAAAAAACATGCCAGTCCTTATATACCAGTCTTCTGGCTTCAGGTCCACAAACCAACACATCAAAAGCAAAGTTTGCTGTGTCCACTCTATATACTTACAACTCTGTGGGTTTTACATAAACTTGTGAAATTCAAATGTATAAATTCCTAATTTGTACGAGTTTTTCATAAACTTTGTAACAAATTCAAAACTGAGGAATCTTTATTAGTGCTCTTCTGTTTGTCCTATCGTTGAGGTTTGTTTTGAGGAGCCAATGTACACAAGGAAAACCAAAAGTCAAAAGCATGATTTTTTTCCTGCCTGGTCCATTTTAACACCAAAATATTTATTAGCAGTGAGGTTTAACTGTTTACTAAACAGTCTACTTATATAAGTGTCTATTTACTTGCATGTCACATCCAACCAGATGCTCCCACTGAACCTGTATTAGCTGTGTGTATTTATCTTGCTCACCTTGTGTTATCATGCAGGAGCCTGTCATTTGTCTGATAAGAACCAAGGATTGTTTCAAGATATGAGTAAATGGCCTCCTTTGTTTTCTTTAAATCCCTTGCTTGATTATTGTCACGCGGTCAAAAGGGTTTCCCTGCAAAGGTCACTTCACACATCAGCAGAACAATTAAAGTGCATAAAGGAGGCAACATTTTAAATTCATTCGCAACAGGATCCCCAGGCTGGGAGGATGAATTAACAGATTACCTGCATGTAAGTGGAATTAAGAAGAGATGACAGACGCTACGTGGCCGTGCGCAGTTACAAAGGTCAATAACATGTTTACGAGGAAGCTGGAGGAAATGGCTCATATGTATCTACATCAGTTATTAGCCTAGCTGCCCACCTAATTAAGTGGTGAGCACGGTAATCAATCACAGGCCAAATTGGATTTGGATTTGATTTCTGTGGTCTCTGCAGTGAGCCGCGGATTGTCCAGAGCTGGAGGTTTGACTTTCACTATGACATTCCAAGTCAGCCCAGGCAGAAATTAGTCACACGCTGTAGGAGAATGGCAAGATAAGTAGCGGTGATGTAATGACACACTGGGGCAGGTTTTTTTTCCCAGCTTAAGTAATGCCAAAGATCTGCTGAAATATCATCACAAAGGTTGAAGATGTGTATTTTTTATACTGTGAATACATTGTGTATGCATTTTATTATGTGATTAATACAACATGTTGGCAGTGGACCAGGAAAAAAAAAGGCAAGAGAGATTAATGAGGCACCATTACATCTAAAAGCTTCAGTACGTATACAAAGAATGCAGTAATTACTGTATATATTGCTGGATGTATGAAATAACTCTCTTAATAAGACTTCTGTGAATACCCAGCCGCACATAGCCAAGCAGAGAGAGAGAGAGAGAGAGAGAGAGGGAAAAAAGTAATGCTAGTCCAAAACCTTTCACAACACTAACTGTAGGCTGTATTGATTTTGGGTCTCTTTCCTAATAGGAGCTGGAAACATTTTAATGATGAAAAAGGCATTTGGGATGTTTTATGAAATAAAACGCCATCACAAATGTGCAGTGCAATCAGTGCAATGAAAACAAATCTCCATCTTATGAGTTTCAATTAACCATGTTTCTCTAACAAATCACGTGTCAGTGGCCACGAATGCCACAAGGTTACAATTTACTCAAACTTCAGATTCTATTATAGACGCACTGTTATGTTCATTTCCAGATCAATATTTTATTCTCTTCTTAACTAGCTGTTTATGATCCTAGTTTATGCTATAGTAGTCCTCTGAGCAGCCTCTCAGCTCAGCCAGTGTCTCAAACATAAACTCGATACAGAAATAGATGAAGCAAGCGTGTGAGACTTGACTTCAGCTCGTGTCTCATTGGAGAACGAACCTGTCAATCAAGCCACACCCCTAAATATTCCTCTTGTTGAAGCTTTATATCAACTTAATAATTGTTTTTTCTTTTCAGATCGATCACCAGGTAACTGATAAGAAGAATTAACTTTAGATTTGTGGACAACATACATTGACTGAGTATTTCATGGATTTTTGAATTGAAGTCTATTGGAGATAGAGGTTTTTGGAGTGTTGCACTTTCTTGCTCTAATTTTTGAGCTCCACTTGCTTCGTCCATGTGGTCCCTACGGTCTAAAAACAAAAATCATTATCAAGGCATTAATGGTAGAGTCTTTGCCTGCCACATGGGAGGTCTGGGTTTAATTCCTGGTCAGTGTAAAACTACTTAACATGGTGCTGATCTACATGTAGAAAAGGTTCAAAAATATTGATGTTACTGGTTTAGAGTTTCTGGATTCCTAAAGTAATTATATGGAGGAAGTTAACATGTCTTTGTTGACTACACATTGGGACTTCTCCATCCATCCATTTACAGTTCAGCTTGAACCTGATCCAATATCACAAAGATCACAACAGGTCACCTCTGTTCTCATAGATCTGCTTATTTTGCAACATGGAGGTGGATTAAGCCTTTTATTCACAAGCAGTGTATAATATTTTTGTATATGTCCATGTTACCAGATGTATAGTTGTTAGAAATGAGCTGAAAGGAAATGTGCTCGTACCAAGTAGAGGTGAGGAGCTGGCAGCAGAGGTAATATTTAACTCCACAAATTCACATTTTTCAGCCACAACAACTTGATACAACTTTTTTTCCACACATTCACAATCACTCTCCAACACTCAGCCCTTGATCTGTAAAATAAATGGATTTCCTTTTTAAGTTTAGGGATTGATCGTGGTCACTGAACAAATGACTGATACTGTTGTTTTCAGACCAATTACAACTTCTTTATGACAATGTGAAGCTGCTGCATTCAAATCCAGCTCTTTACTTGGTTGCTAACTGGAGTTGCATTGAAAGGTAGGACTGATTGAATACCTCAAGTTGGTTCTGTGCTTCAAAATACCCAAAACGATGCAAATATAAAAAATAATCTGCAGTTCGTTTTTGATTGAAATTGAAATCTGAGTCGTACAATTGCAGCAACAGTGCGAGAAAAGCTGGAATTGGTGATGACTGTTTCCAAAAGTCAACATTTGAATCTTTTATTTTTATTCACATGGAATCAGTAACCTGCCAACACACACAAACACACAACTGTTTTGCATACTATGGAATATACACAGAGAAAAACAGACAGAAAAGCTCAAACACAGCTGCTGAGTGCATATTAACTCATCTTGTGTAGTGTGTCAGTCTTCCTGCAGAGCCTGGTTTGTGTTCAGGTTGCAGTTGTCACTCAGTTGGAATCCCCCCCTTTGGTTTTGATCCATATCTGTGGCAGGTGTCACTCAATATTTCTCAGTGCCGCCCTGGGCTTCCCACTTTTTTCTTCTTTTTTTTGTGATGATTATTTCAAAGAATCTCAGTTCCCATTGAGGATAACTGAGAAAACTGGAGCTTTGGTGAGATGAATGAGGACAGTATTACAATGTCAGAAGATTTTCAAACATATCGGCACCCCCATATCTTCAATACACACATGCTAGTTTGTTTGCAACCAAGATGCATGATTAGTTTATTGAGCTAGTCTCAATTTATTCCACAGAATGTACACAGAAATTACATTTGCATATTCACTTTGTTGGATATCTTACTGCATAGGCTATTGGTGTGATGAAAGAGCATATATGTTCTGACGGATTCTCAGTTAAACGTGGGATTCACCATCTAATGTTATTAATCACACCTCCTCTGCTTTCCCGACTCTAATGTGTTGTAATGTGTTTGTGGAAAATAAACCTATTTGGAAACACTTTAAATCAATTTAATTTTTTCCCCACTATTTGTTTTAAGAACATTTTAATGCATCTCCACCATTTCCTGGGTGTCCATTGTCCTCTACTTTGCAAATAAGTAGGGCCAACAACATCAGAAATAACCAATTGGGAGAGTGAGATAAATATAAATATATTATCAGATGAACTGGAGGAGATAGTCAGTAATACATTTAAAATTACATGTTAATTCATCTGGAAAATACAATCCTGAAAAACTATTATTATTCAAGCAAAGCATTAAACTGAGGTCAGCTTGTTGTGGTTGGAGCTGATGTAGGAATTTGCAGCAAATCACACCCATTTATTATAACTCCTGCATAGTTAATAGTAGACTGAAATAAACATTGTTAGTTCAACATTCTGGGTGACGTGCTTATTCATAATTATTCTGAGAAAATATCAATACCAGACTCAGGTTTGTTTGCTAAATATGAAGTAGCTTAGTGCAGGAAATGTCCAAGTTCACAGATCCATGTGTAAAGTAAGGGGGAGCTGTGTGCTGAACTGTTTCTCTGCTGGGATTAGTCACTTCCTTGTTGAGGTTGGTGGACACAGCCAAGAAACAGTGAGGAGGTGGGTCTCGACCATGACACTGCCCAATGTGTATGAGGCTCAAGTTCAGGGCGGCTCTCATTGGAGACCAGACCTGTCGATCAAACTAACTACACCCCTAAATATTCGTCTTTTTGAAGCCTAAAACCTGCCTAATTAGGGATTATTTTTTAGTTGGACCACCAGATCACTTCTTTCACCAAAAGCTGAATCACCTGCATCCTCTCACATCAACTATGTCCACTTTCACTACATCCATAAACCTCCTCTTTTGTCTTCCACTAGTCCTCCTGTCTGGCAGTTCAAAACTCAGCATCCTTCTACCGATATATTCATTATCTCTCCTCTGTACATGTCCATGTCCTGTCCATCCTGGTCACTCCCACAGAGAGTTGGTTAATAGCGCTGATGGCAGTCGTTGTTAACCCAGGCCTTGACTGATCCAGTATGGAAGTCATAGGTTTGATTTGCACGTTTGTCGGATGCCTTTCCTGCAACAACCCACAATCTGTCTGGGCTTGGAACCAACACGAGGAGGACACTGGCTCGTGCCCCCCATTGTGGACCACCACACCACTAATAACAAAAATACACTTTAGCTTATGACATCAGAATGACTTATGGAAAAAAAAAATTGTATTTCATGATTGACCATGGTGATTTTGAGTTGAAGTCAGTTGGAGTTTTTTGGGGCCACCCTCTAGTGGCCGGATTATTGTACTTTTCATAATTTCTGCATTGACCTAATTTCTGAGCCCCACTTGCGTCATGCATTTCTATGTTATCAACCTAGCTGCTTCTGTTTGTTTCCAATGCTGTAGCTAAGCTAAACATGTGCCTGCTAACCTTATATACATTATACAAACATGATGTTACAATCAATGGCAGGAAGAAGATTGATCGTATTTTTTAAAACTTCTTAAAGCACATCTGCCCAAATCTACAAACAAAATGTAAAATTTTGAAACTTGGTGTGCAGGATTTTTTCTATGAATAAATATCTGTTACATTAAGGTCCAAAGTGTGTTCACACTATGTGGATCAAGCCTCTCAGAGCCAGGCAGCTCCCTCTGTATTTCACATTAAGTTTTCAAGCTCATGTGTGTGGCGAGATTCCCAAGATGGGTTTTTCATCAACCAGCAACAATTGGCTTTGCCAGAGCTGAAGAAGGAACAACCATTGTCATGGTGCGTAGCAAGCACGTGTCAACACTGTTTGTGTAATCACTCTCACTGCCAGAGAAGGGAAATAAGTTCCACACCTCAAGTTTCAGCTTTAACATCATATATAACTTATATTAGGGGCCTTGGAAAAGGGATGAGTAAAACTTGATAACATTCAGTGGAGAGAATTTAAATGAATCTTTCGTTTTAACTTCCCTAAATTGAAGTGTGCAATAATTTAAATGCTGTTAATCTTCTACTTTACATCTAAATAAACTCACAGTCAGGCTGCATGAAAGCAACTGGAGTGCTCTCTGTGGAACGGAGTAAACAGGATGAGACCTACTGTACCTTCACACAACTCAGAAGCCCAGATAAATACAGACTGTTTTGTCCTTCCATTTGTTTAAGGTTCCTCTTCCTTGTAATGAAAAAGTAACCTTCAGAGGCTGTGAGTCATCAGCAGCAGTGGTTCAGTATGTAGACAATTTGACTTCTCAAACAAGCACAGTTCTCTGTCTCAAGGTTACATTGACAAGTATGTATACAGATGGGGATCCTTTTTTTAACCTGGCATACTTAAAAATATAAAAAAAGATCGGACAAACATTTTAAGAAGCAAAGCAAATGCATAAACATTTACTTTGGCAGGTACTGGTGAATGTGACCTAATAGTGCACTGATATAAGAGCTCTCATTTGGGGGCTGAAGTTTGAGTGGAGGACCTATTTTTGTGACTGTAACGGAGACAGTGTGACTCCTCACAGCTGCACCCTCCTCCCAGCTTTGCTATCTAAATGTCTCGTCCAATAATGACTTGTTGTTTGGTCTATTAACCATCAAACTGTGCTATTAAATTAGCCATTTTATGATCACAAATATTGTAGACCCTGAGAATTCAATTATTAATGAGCCCTCCCGACTTCCACCCAGAAAATTGTCGTCATCCATTTTGATGAACTGCATCCAATTGGAGCAGCAAGGCCAGGAATATCAAAAAAAAAAAAAAAAAAGATTTTCTTCAAGTGTTGGTGAAACCTAATACTACTTAAATACTCAATATTACACTTCTTTTGGCCACTCATTTAATTTTCTCTCTGCCATTTCATGATTAGCCCATCTGAGCTTGTTTACCAGAAAGGGCTACCTGTGGTTTTATTAGCAGGATGATGAGAGTGGTGAGAGTTAGGGGCAGAAAAACAAAACCATTATCTAAAGAGGCTCAAGGCTTCATTGAGTTGCACATGTCAGTGATAGGGTAGGGCCCTGACCAAAAATGGGCCAAAAAAGTAAAAAGATTAACCTGGGGAAAAAACAGCAGGTAAATAAATCATGTAGGGCTGCTGTGTTGTGTCCCACCCACAAACCTATCAGAAAGCATTAACCCGTTTACCCCGAACATTTAGCTGCTGACAGAAAGTGACATGTGTCAATCTAATCACTGTAATTCCGTACATTACCGTAACGTAGGTAATATGTACGGAATGCTGCACTGCATGGCATGACTTCATTGCCCTGCATTAATGCCGTAATGTATGTAATATATACAAAATGCTCCACTTGACGGCTTTCAAAATCAGCTGGAATCACATCGCTAACGCAAATGGTCAAGGAATTACAGTAAGTTGGTTTATGCTAGTCACTCTGTATCGACAACAATACGTTCAGTGTTAGAGGGTTAAATAATATTTTCCAAAATAGAGAAATATGGAGATTGCCAGAGACTTCACTCAGTTTAATGACCAAAGGAGGCTGTTCTCCTGGTGGTGAGCTAACAATCATTTTACATTTTATTGTATGAGACCACTTCTCCTAGTAGCTGTATTTCTGCATCACTGTAACGACAGTAAGTCAGCTGCTGCTTTTTTAGGGTTGTGTTGCATTTATGGACTCATAGCGGGAGTTGACCCCACCTAATTTAGATGTGCTCCTAGGACCATGGAACTACAAGTTATGTGTGTTACTGGTAATATCACACACTTCACATCACTGGAATTTTCTGCAACTCAAAGTATTTACACAGTAATTAAAAAGAAAATAAATAACAGCAGCAGCCTGTAAAGCACTTTGGAGACATAAGCGAAGGTGTACAAGTGCATACCATTTATATTCACATTGACCCTTGACATCACAGTGTGAACAGTTCTGCGTACAGTTATCACTTCAATGTCTTATGAAGTGCAGTTGATGCTTAATGCCACAGCTAACAAATAACATTTTTCATCATCCTGTTATGTAACTCCCAGTCGTCTGTTTTTATTCCACAAATGCACTCAATGCATTTTGATGTCAATACAAATGTCAGCATACATTTATAAAACATTATCATAGCAGTGTTGGCAGTGTCCAAAACAACTATAAAGGAGTTTATATTAGGAGAAAAAAGAGTCAACCTTTAGGAAGAGACCACAGCTTAGTTCAGGTTTGGATTTTTTTATAATTTTTAAATAGACTGGTGTAAAATTTGCTCTCCAAGTTGAATGAATTAGTATCAGTGGATCAGGCTTTTTTTTTTTTTTTTTTTTGCATACACATTGTTCCAGACTATATCCACATGACATGCAC
>OOFC01013362.1:25944-40834 GCA_900323345.1 Pseudochromis fuscus | reverse complement strand
CACATGACATGCACTTTCAGTACTATGTCCTGCACAAGTGTCATTGTTGAAAAAGTTAAGTTTGATAAGAAAAAAAAAAGAAAAAAGTTTGCAGCAGAAGAACAGGGGCGACCCAGGGGATTTTGGTTGGGCCAATACAATAAAAGAAAGAGATGATTAGCAACTGGATACTCCCTGGAAGACTTTAGAGCTGAGCAAAGTCCCGGATATAAGATAAAAGAGGTCACTGTGAGATTTCTGTGAGGAATGGAAAAAGATTGAAAAACCATTAGTAGTCTAAAAAAACCCCTCTATGACAAGGCGACAGACATCCTTCACCCCTGTTGCTCTCAGTATTTGGTTCAACATCACAGCTTAAGGCTGCTGAAGGCGATTCAGAGCAGCTTTTGGATAAAATATTCTTTTCACCTGCAGCAGGTTGACACCAAGGATAAAATGCCACATTTTAGCATGTTGTCTTAAATGTTTTGAGGGTAGGTGTAAGCGCCGTGACAGCGGTGACAACAGGCTGTTTGCATCACATTCGCTGAAACACAAAATTAATAGAATCTGGCAGCATGATTACTGTATAACTCCTCTCACCCGATTCAATTCCCAAACAGGAGATAACAAGATAATGGATGGCAGTGTCTTCTGTGCAAGGTCTGTGGGCCCACGTAGCTTTCATTTTCCATTCACACAGCATATATGCGACCATGTTCAGGCCTGTTATTTCTGCTGTCAGACATGAATGAGGATGGAGGGAGATGAAAAAGGCCAATTCACAGCAGGGGGAGTGAAGGGGAAATATTACCCACACAGATAAAAAATAGAGATCATTCACTGAAGTAAACTTTCCGATCTTATGTTCGTGGGTGTTTTCCTTGGTTTTGACCAATGAAACTAGCAAAGGTCAATGTTTTGTTTTCTTTTATTTTTTTTTCTGGGGGATATTTATGTTGCCGCCAGTGAGCAGTGATGGCGGGGCTTTAGGTGATGGAACTAAGTCTTAGTGAAACAGACAACACTTTAGAGGCTTGTGTTGTTTCAGGATGCCTCTTGCCTCAATCTGCATAGGCAATGGGGTTAATTAGGAAACCCACTTTACTGATGTGTTTCAAAGGATGAAATTAAAAATTAACCGGCAGCCCTTTCACGCCAGCGGGAAACCATGGTGGATAAACAAGGAGAACACCCCGTCCTGGTTAGAAGCTCTCAGAGAAAGTATTCAGCTGTTCCCATGACATAACAGGGAACAGAAGTACTACAGCACAGATGTTGGGATCAAAGTGGATTGTGTTCTTCTTCTGATGTACATTTCTTTAAAACCTGTCTTTTGAAAACTTTTTAAAAGTTTGTAGTTGATGGTGGAGGAGGGTCCGGTGTATATTAAAGGAACAGAAAAGCTTGAGTAAAGACGTGTCCCAGCACAGAGGTTTTAAGGTGGTGTAAAACCTCTGCCTTTATGGTTGACATGTCTGCAAGATATTTAATGCCACAGGCTTTGCTCTGCTGAAATATCTTTGAGACTTCCAAATACCAGTCTCCTTTTGGTATTAAATGATGTTTGGTCAGGATTCACAGATTATTCCCTGTGGCAGATGAGGGAGAAAAACATGCAGACATACAAGATGTTACAGTAAGCAGCGACGAGGCACGGAGATGTTGTTAAACATGTCAAAGCGATGGTAAAGACCAGATGGGAGTGTAGATTGCAGGAGGCAGGTACATCCCTTGACTTTTAGGAAGGATTGGTTGATTTTATTGAGGCATATTATTGCAGTGTTAATCTAATAAACTCGGCATGATTGTGGCTAATTGAACGGTAATGGTATTATTGATTATGTTGACATCGTCTGGAGGGCCTTATAATGAAAAGTGTGTTTCTGAATTCCAATCCGGTTTGTAGATGGCTATTTGAGATTCACTCACAAAATGTGTGAGCTAGAGAAAATTCTACGAACCTGAAAAGATGAATTGATGTTTGTATGACAGGAAAGTAGACTTTGTATGACAGGAAGTAGATTTAGACACAATTACCTGCATATAGCCAGGATAGAATAATGGCAGCATTCATAAGGAGTTGTGCGTATGGTGACCTGATAAACGTATGTCCAGTTATCACTCTCCTTTAAACTCTGCTTTAACACCTAGAAGCTGAAGCTGGACACAAGTTGTAGGCCCATCGACACTTGTCTTCAAGCTTTCACCCATTGTCCTAATACCAATATCTGAATTTTCATATACCAGTGAACTTCTTGATTATCTTGGTGAAGGTTTGGTGAAGTGGGACCAACTGAAACATGCTTTAATTGATGTTGGTTAAAGTATATAGAAGGTTAGTTTCCCACATAATTTCCACATTTACATCTACCTGCGACTCCTTTTGTAATGTGGTGATGTGAACACTTCTCCTGACCCACAAGGTTTTCAGCTGTACAGATGTAGGTTCCCAAGACAGTTTCTGTGGTGATATTTAAAAATAGGTCACCTTCTACAGGATTGTCTCTGCTTGTCTTTGTCCATCTGTACTGTGTGGAGGGGTTGCTTACTGTCCATCTGAGCTTGAACTTTGCCTTTCAAGTGCTGATCATGTTTGTCACACGTGATCTCTGGCGTTGCTGCTGGTTATCTGAAGACTTGCTGCTTCATTCAATGTCCTGTGGTCCTGGGTCCTCAGAGCTCGGGGTCACAATTTCTCCCAGTGCATCATAAAGGGGTGACACTGAGATTTCCTGCACTGCATAAGCTGATTGTACAATGAAACCTCATAATGGGACCATAATACGGAAATATTGTATATGACAGGGCAATGTACTTTACGTCAAAATTTGGGGTCCAAGTTTCTGGCCAATATGAGGCTTGAACACCATTTGTATCAATCTACGAGTGGTCTGACCTTACATAAATTTATATATTAATATGTAATTTTCTCCACAGTCTTTATATATTATCTAATTTTAGTGAAGCTGTAACTACATGTGGAAACAAGCTCGCAGCAAGATTCTGCCAGTGGCTCACTATTCTGCAAATAAAGGCCTGTACAGGACGCTAAGTGACACATTTCTGGGAATTTTTTTTGCCAAAAGTCACCCCATAGGCTTTCTATTTCCTCATAGCTCCTCACAGGAAGTGCCTACAGATATGGGGAAGTGCTTCTAATGCAGCTCCAGCTACGTGATCTAGCCTACACCCAGCAGTCTATATCAGCTGAAACCTGAACAGAAACATGCTTGTTGCTCCATAATGTGTTTTTTTCATAGGCAGTCATGATGAACCCTATTTCTTGGTTTAGCTACAAAAGTAATCACAACAACGTCAAATGAAAATCATGTGGCAATGAAACATACAACGGGTGACACAGAGTGCTGTGTAAATACAAAATGAGCAACAAAACTCTCATCTTTAAAAGCTAAAATTGGACAAAACCAGCATCTCTGTGACAGTAGCTGCATCTCTGCTAACCAGCTCATGTTGAGGTCACAGCAGTTGAGATGTAGCACACAGTCCCTTCAACAGCCACATTGTCTATTGGTAAGTTGGACCTGTCAGGCTGGTCTGGTGCTGAACTCTGACTTTGTGGTACAATGACAGAATCAGAAGAGGAAATTGGACCACATGGAGCTGCACTGGAGACTAATAGGGGAGTGGAAATTGGACCATCTGGAGTTGCAGTGGCAACTAGCAGGGGAGCCAAGGGATGGTTTCTCTGTCCTGGTGAAACCTGAGAATGAGGTCATCCAGCTTTTCAAGCCTCACAGTCAGACATTTGCGCACAAGTATAACGTTAAAATGGAGCTCTGTTGGGCTTGCACTGAGCTTACATGATGAAGATGACCCTCTGCAACAGGACAACCAGTTCATCATCAGAGTCTATAGAGAATACAAGATGGTCTGGGTGGAAACATGTACTTTCTCTTTGCTAGTTGAACATCTCCTTCCAACATAGATCTTTCATTTCCTCTTCATTGCTGCTGCTGGTGGAGTCTGTGGTAGTCTCCTTTTTTTTTGAAAAAATCCTTTTAATAGTGTTTTAATTTTTCCTGATTTACAGCAGTCTTTATCCTCATTGCTACCATCCAGCTGCGAGGATTTGAGTGTGACATCCACTGCTTCATAAATGATCTCCTTGTCTGAAGCGAAACATAAAATCTCTCACCTGTATAACACAATTACCTCAGCAATGTCCTTTCTCTTCTCCAATGTGAGATGTTTGAGAAATAAGTTGGTTGCTGTTAGGTTGGGATCAGGCTTTAGTGAGGTTTGAGGTACTCATTACTATGGCAACACTTTCACCCAGGGTTAGGAGTCACTCACTGAGAGCCAATGGTGTCTAACAAACACAGTAAAAGTTTTTTTTTTGAAGGTTCAGCCACTTTCAGTCAGTAATTTTGTTTTGTCTCAGAGTAAGTATTGTCCCCATCATCCTTTTGTCCAGAGGATGCATCCGAGTCACAAATGGACTGGTGTGTTGGGAAGCAGAGAAAGGAGCAGGATTGAAATGCAAGACACTTAAGTTCCTTTAATGAAACAAAAGATAACAAAACCCACTGTGTACCTCAGGTTGACAGGTGGGGAAACTAAAACAGTCCAAAAAAAGTAATCTAAACACAAATAAGTCACAGAATACAAAAGAAAAGATAAAAACCAAACTTAATGATTCCAACAGAGGCAAATTAAGACCAGATGAGGCTGGATAACAAAGCAGACTGACAACTGAAAGACAGAGTGATGAGACTATATACAGTGGAAACAAAGGACTAATTAAACACAGGTGAACTGAATGAGGGTGTTGCAGATAATTACAACAAAAACAAAGAGCAGAGGTAAAACTAAACAGAACACACAATGAAATTACTCCTACACAATAAAACAGGAAGAGACGAGGTGAGATGGAAAGTAAAACAGGGGGATACACAGTGAAAGGCAGAGGAAATAACAAAAAACTCAAAATGAATTCAAATAACTCTGTCAGGGGTAGCAGGAAGTAGGACCCAAACATAGATCTCTGAGCAAAACAAAAGATCTTTAATAAACCAAACCAAACTGAAGGCGCTACACCATACGGCAAGAAAAACAAAGCCAAACCAAAGACCAATCCACAAGGAAACTTCCAAAAAAACAAAAATACAAAAATTCCAGATAGAAAAACAGGAGCAGGAAACACAAGACAAACGAACTGACAAAGCCAACACAGAGGCAGGGAGTTATTTGTGATGGAGCACTGATTAGCAGACGAGACACAGGTGAGCTACATCAGGGCAGAGCCTAATCAGACAGGAAGGAAGAGAACAAAGACAGGAAGTAAAACTAAACATAATGCAGAGAAGCCCTTACCAAAATAAAACACCAAGACAGGGGAGACACAGACAGAGAAACAAGGGGAAAATCCATCAAGAAACAATTTGAAAACACCACAAAAAAAACACAAAAACTTCCAGTGATCATGACAAACTCAGTGTCCTGTCAGAATGGACAAGTATTTCCTGTGGTATTCAAAGGAGCTCGGCTTTGTAAAGAGATCATGTTTTACACACATAACAAAAAAAATTACACAAAAATAAATAACTGATTGTAATCTGAAGAAACCTGAAGAAATACAGTACCGATGGAAAGGCCTTGAAATGAAGGTGTTCACTGATTCTCTGCAACAAGTGTACACTATGTTCAAACAGTCAGTGTCCTTCACCATCACTTCACACCTTCCCTGAAACTCCACTGTGCTTGATTTGCTAGTGTACATTTCCCCCTTTCTTCCATCTAAACACACTTGTAGGCTTTTTACCCGTTGTTGTAATTTTTACTGGTCCCTGATGGAAATCAATAAGTGTGATCATATGGAAGGTCAAATGTCAAGGATCAATACCTCGTTTGAATCCAAGTGACTGCTTTAAATTGAACTTAAAGGTTGTTATCTCCAGGCTACTCCTGCACTGGAAACCCTCCTTGTAGACTGTGATTCTTTTGAAAAGCAATAACATGAATTTAGGCTTCAGGCTCTGCTCCCCTGTTTCACACTTGTACATAAAAAAAGAAAGATAAAACAGTATTGATCTGTCACATTTCTACACTGGATCAATATTTGACAGTTAATGCTTTTCAATAAAAGATTCCCAGAAAGAGTCAGGAGGTCATCCAACTTGTTCGCTTCATGAGTTTTTTTTTCATTTTTGGGAGCTAAATGCAGACAGCTAAATAATTAACCATACGCCCGTTTAGCTCTGGGTGCAGTTCACTTGAGACTTGTCCTTTCAATAATTCAGCTTGTTAAGCCTTTTATTAAAATCTCCATCAAATATTTATCTCATGCTGGGACCTCTCGCAACCTTACTCCTTTTATGATCACCACTATGGGCAGTTACGCTAACTGACAGCTATTATCCTCGTGGAGCGTCGGCCGCTGGCGAGCTGATCGTGTCAGCTAATTGTGTTTAACACCTAACAACAAGACTGAGTGCCTAAACCAGATCAAATATGTACTTTGAGGTGGAACTTGGGCTCATAATACTTGTCCCACTGAACACGTCTGTGCCTCGGAAATAATTTGAATTATACAGTCTAACACGAAATGAAATTAAGTACAATATTGCACAGACTAATTTGACTTGTCAAAATGTTCCAAGAGTAAATGAGTAAGAGCAGTGGGTTTTGGAGGCTCTTGGCAGCAAAGCATACAGCATAAGGTGCTGCTGTGGATTTGCGGCTCTGTGGAGGATTGTCTGTCACAGGGCAAACATTTCACTTACAGCAGATGCTCAGCGGAGCATTAGAGTTTGTGTGGCCTCTCCAGGGAAATGGCCTAAATGGGATCACTTGTACTCACAATGGTGTAGAGGAGGCACCCAGTGGGCCACTTTGAAGGCTCGCAAAAGAAATCAGAGTATAAAATAGCTGCTGTGGTCAGATCCACATCTGGATACATGAAAATGAAGGTGAGTTTTTTTTTTGTTATTGTTGTTGTTTTTACCGGCAAACTGCACAATCCCCCCACTGCTTTATTTCTTTCCCCTCACATTTATCCAGAACCGAGTCACAGTAAATATATTTCTCTGCTCTGTTTCAAAAGTAAGAAAACACCCTTAAAAGTCACATTGACATTAACAGTTTTGAAAGTTAATAAAAATCCAGCCCTGGGCATAAGTTTGGCTCAACAGAAAAGGATTTAGAAATAACAATGTTGTATATGTATGATTTAAATTTCTTAGCAGTCAAGAAAACACCATTTCCTACAGGACACAGGTTTCAGGTGTCACCAACTTGATCGACAGACGTGAGAGTGAACAGTGAAGAAGTAGTTTAGATGGCAAGGACAACAGATGAAGGCTGGGAGGATGATATCAGAAGAGAGAGCAGGCAGATGTCAAGGAAAAGAGGAATGTGCTAATAATTACTGTATGTATCCCATGCACTTTATTGTGGATAAATTTAATAGGACCCGTAGTGTTGTTTTTTTTTCTATTAAAAACTATTATTTAACTTTTTTAAAAATCTAAATCAAAAAGGCTTCAAATCAAGATGTCTCTTATTACTTTCTTATTAAGCTTTTACAACCATTTCAGGCTTTTACAGAAAGAATAATCAATAAAAACTCGCAGCACCATCATCCACTGTAAGGACTTAACTTTCTGCTTTGATTCTGACCTGTCTCGTTTAAATCCATTTCTCTGTCCACCAGACCTACCCCTTTCATGCAAAAGGAAAAAGAAAATATTAATATTAAGCATTGTTTCCAGTTATATTTTCTTTTTTGAAGTTAATATTACAGAACTTATGGAGAGTATGTCTTACTCCACCATTACTTATCTTGGATTATTGATTACAGTCTGTTGGTGGTATTTGATGCTGCTTTACATGACAGAGCAGTCAATTTTCACATGAAGGGGTTTCTAAGGAGGAGGATGCTGTATTTCATCAATTAAAATATATGAACAAATCAACCAGACCTCAAAAATACACAGGGAAGAAACAGTTGTTCCTGTTCACAAGCAGAAATTTTTTGCCCACAACTTCATTTTCATAGACTTCTCTCAAGTGTGTATTGTTGCTGGGTTAGAAAACAGTCTTTAGCACTTCCACAGCCCTTTGCTGTAAACACTGAATCTCTGTAGTTTACTTCAGAAAATAAATAAAGCTAAAACAAAGGGAAGTGGATCGTGGGATTGAGAAAATAAATCCACAAAATAACTTTGCAGTCAGCTGCAGCTACAATCGGTTTCTCCTCCACTTCTCCTCTTTGTCTTTTCTCACCTTCTTCTTCATTCTGATTGGTTGGTGAGAGAGGAGTGACATTGACGAGCACTGTACCCTGAAGGTGTTTTTGTGCCCAGGACTCTGTCAATGCTGAACTGGTTTGTATTGAAAATGGACTCGGCACAAAAGCCACTACAGGTGGAAAATTAAGTCTTGTTCAGTTAAATTACATTAAAAGTTCGGGGTAAATGATGGGTTTCTATTTACTGTAGGGATTTCTGTCGGGTTTTTTTTTTTAGTTGGCTCATTTTGAAATGGTTAAAGAAAGAGCTGAGTTGATATTAACAGTGTAATGCAATAACTTTAGTGTTGTTCTGATCCTGATTCAATCACTAAACTTAAATAAATAAACAGAAAAAGAAAAACCAGCAGCTGGACATCTCTTGCAGTTAAGCTAAATAAAGCCCAGGGCCACTATTTGAGGATTTACTGATCTAATAATTTATCTCTCTATTAAGTGTACAAAAGCACAAGCAGTATTTTGTTGTACACGCCAATGTGAGCCCCCAGAGCTAACCTCAGAGCCCACTGTAGTAGATGTTGACAGTCATGCATAATGTTGAGTTCTCACTAAAATTATCTTCTTTCTAAAATGGAAACAAACAGAAGTTGTTGTATCTGCGCCACATCTGTAATTTTTCCCTAAAGATGGGTAATCAGTGGGATTTTTCAGCAAAGCCATCTGGACGCTGTGTGTAAACCACAGAATACATCAGACTTCCCACTCGCCACACCAGCCTCCCCGCTGCTTCCTGAGTGACCCTGAACTCCGACAATTACTCTCTTCTGACGCTCAGTGCATCACAAACGCATATAAGCACAGAGAGGGGCATGGCAAGCAGCATCATGTTGAGAAACATAAGCCAGGACAATTATCTCTGTATGGTTTCTATTGCAAACATGCCAATTACCAGACCTGCCACCTGCACACAGATGAAATCCCACAGGACCAGAGCACTCCTACACCTTTCATCAGCTGCACTTGCCTATGGATTTAGGTTTAATATTACAATAAGACATCTGCTGCTATGTTGTTTCTATGAATTGACCTCGTTGTTTTCTACAAAAGCTTTTAGATCATCATCTGACAACGTGGAAACTTTCTAATTAGACAGATATTAGAAGGTTTGCTGCTGTTGAAGACTTTCTGCATTGACTCCCTTTACACTGTCAGGTAAAATCAAATCCTCACTCCTGTCACATCAGTGTATTGACTGGTTTATACTCTACTTATCCCAGATACACCTACTCCTCCTCAACCTGGGGAAAACTAAATTTTGTTTGTTTTTCTCTTGGAAATCAAATGACGAATAGTTATCCTGTTATCCTATTCAACACTGTCCTGTCAACATTTAACAAACCAATATATTCTCACTAGGGGTGGGACTTTAATGCATTAATTACGATTAATTAATTATAAAAAAATTAACGCATTTCAAACAACACAGAGCGTCTGTGAGTACACGATTACACTGATGCCAACACTCGGCTAATGGCCACCAATATGGAGGAATCAGATGAAAGCGCAATTTAAGCCTGTCACATGACCAATTATATTTCTAGTTGTTTTGCCAGAAGAAGAAAGAAGTAGAAATTGCACTTTATGTTGAATTGTTGTTTTTTTTAAACCATTTAAAGTCAATACTGTTAGTATTTAAAGTACCGTATTTTCCGGACTATCGAGTGCACCTGTCTATAAGCCGCTATTGAATGTATTTGAACAGTTTTATGTGGTCCACTCTGACCGGGTCTGATGTGACGAGGCTAAATGTATTGGTGGCACGGAGCTTGTTAGCTTGTAAAAAGCCAACGGGCTTCGTGCCGCCGATACATGAGCCACACCGGTGTTTAAGCCGCAGGGTTCAAAGCATCAGAAAAAAGTAGCGGCTTATAGTCCGGAAAATACGGTATTTAAAATGGCACTTTAACTTTACGTTGGGGATATTTTCTATTTATTTTTCTACTGTTTTGAATTGACATGCAATTGAATGCATTTTTCCAGACATTAAAAGAGCTGAGTTTACAATATTCATGTCTGTGATTATTATATGATTCAGTCGTCCACTAAATCCATTTAAATAAAAAGAAAATGTTGCATTTTGGAGCAAATATTATGTGATTAAAATGTGATTCATGAGATTAGTTAATTACAAAACCTCTGATTAATTAGATTAATCTTTTTTAATCGAGTCCCGCCTCTAATCCTCACCCTAACCCGAGCTGCAACACGGGGAACTCTTTGACCTCCCTCACGTCAAATCAGTCTTTCAGATCTGACCCTCATGTGCTTCACTTGCACAGCAACTGGACCTCCTTCGGTGCTGCATAGTTTTACTGAGCACAGCGGCGTCCATCCCACCTGGGAGCAGCTGTGTAGAGGGGGGAGGCAGGGGAGAAATATTGATCATAATAAGCCTGGCAAATGACCTCTGGAGTATTTTTAGACTGGAGCCGTATGAGTTGGGAGGAAGCGGAACATTTCCATGAATGAGGAATGAGGCGGTCGTTTCTCTCGCACGTACAGCCCCCACTGCTACGTTGAAGAGTATGCAAAGCCCTCCCCTGAGGCCCTGGTAATTATTCAACCCCCTACTATTCCATGTACACCACCCCTCCCGCCCCTCTCTGGTCCTTATCCCCTGTGCCCTCTACAAGAAAAACGCCACTGAGTGATTGAATTGTTTGCTGATGGAACAATCCCCACCATCTTTAACTTAAAAGCCACTCGCCATAAATCAAAGCAAACATTGCCGCTACCTGAAAGATTAATGAAATTTAATATCCTTATGTAAATGCCTGTCCCCGACGCACCACAGGCACATGTGGAAGCGGCGTGCTAAAACATGAGTAGCGCACACGATAAGATTATTTAAAAAGCGAGTCATATAATTTATCAAGAAAGTATCGCAGGTTGCCTCCATGTCCTTGTCAGTCTGGTCACATATCGTTTCATTACAACTGTGTAATTTCCTCTCTGATGAATTGGCTAAATGATTCTGACTCCTCTGTGTTTAACTGACATTTGAAGATAAGCACCTTTTTATGAATGTGAAATGGGTTTTTAGTGGGTGCATTACATGACAAACACACGGGGTAATCTATCAATCTTTGCATGAGAAGGAGGTTTGAAAAGCCTTTAATTTTGTAAAGTACGCAGCATAAGCTCTCCTGTTTACACAAAAACAGAGCGTTTTGCCAGAAATGGTTCTCAATGAAACCTACACAGTAATCACAGTTGGAGCCTTTTCACAACACAAACATATGATCGGTCCATACCCCCCCATCCCCCACCCGTCTGACAGCTCCCTTTCTTCATTAACACAGTTACAAGAGAGAACATTTCATTTTCTCTGACATGTGACATCGGCGTTCACACGTTCGCAAACCTCTGTGTCGTCGCAGCTGAAAATAGGTTCACCTACCTTCAGGGTTCATCCACTCCTCCAATCCAAGCCATACATTACTCAGATTGCTCACATTAGACATTCAGACCATGACGTATTAGCCCTGGATATGGATTTTATTTCAGTATCCTGGGTGCTACAAGTTGAGGTCTAATCCTCAAACTTTCAGCTCCCAGGTCTCAGGATGAATCCTCCATCACTGTCGCTGAAGTGTTTGGAGATTTGTGTTGCAGTGTTTACGATACCAAGTGCAGCTGTGGAGATTTATGACATCAGGGAATCTAGAGTGGAGAAACTAAGTTGGACTACACTGTCACATTTTTATATTTATTTGTGTGCTCTTACTTCACATCAGGATAGATTGGATCTTTACAACCAACAGTGTCTCCTAAAAAAATGGCAAACACATTTTGTGGATAAATAGCTTATATTTAATATACTGGATCTGAGAAACAATAAATTTAGGATATTGATTCAATTTGGAGTGAGATTAGAGGATGGGATCCTGTCCAAAAAAACAATCCCCCAAATCCTTATGGTTTATAACTGGCACCACAAGAGGGCAGCAGTGTTCAGTGAGTAGCAGTACAGGTGGATTATGCCTTATTTATTAATAATTTTCCCCCCAAATTTAGCTTTTAAGAGACAGTTTCTGGGTATGTGACACATATAAATCCTTTTAGTTCTGTCTTGCTTTCCACTAACACCTGAGGTTGTATATAGAAGTCTTTAGCAGCTACATTTTCCACAAAGCTCACCAAGTATCGCTGTCTGCCATTGTTGCCGGGCAGGTAATGTGTGTTGTCAGTTTATTTTTTTCTAAAAAATTCCTTTCACACGGCTGCCGACTGCTTGGCTGGATATGGGCTTGGTTAGAGCGGTGAGACGGGAAAAAGGGAGAAAAATTTAACAGAAGAAAAACCAGAACATTGAGCTGAATGTCCCTGAACCACCGCACAGAGCTGAGAGAAACTGCAGTCAAGTGATAATACTCTGTGGGTTTATCACACGAGCAACACATTTCATATTACACACACTCATTTGATCCACCATTGATATAAAAAATATTGATTAGTGCAGCTTTGAAGAATGATTAATGCTTTTATGGTTATATTTCAGTCACACAATGCATGTAGTGGAGGTTAGGGAAAGATTGGTGGTCTTTATGCTGTAAAAGCCAACTCTTATTTTAGGCCTTGTCATAGAAATTTGATTAATATTTAATCAAAACTTTTGATTAAATATCTACGGAAACCCTAAAAGGACATGGTTAACGATATTTTCATTTTCTCAGTTTTCCTGTGATAATGAAATAATTTAGGGGGTTTTCTCGGGATCTTGAATTATTTTTCTCGTTATCTCGAAAAAACGAAGGTCGTTTTCTCGAGATAACGAGATAATTTTCTGGCGATGTAGAAATCAAAACAAAGTCTGATTACTGTTTTTATCGGGACCACGACGTCCCACGCTGCTGCTGCACACAGTGAGCTTTACTTCTGTTTGTTTGTACTTTTGCTCATCATGGTTTGGAGTTATGATCATTTGACGTTACTGTGGTGTAGTCGTCAGAAAATAATTTCGTTATCACGAGAAAACTAAGGTCATTTTCTCGAGATAACAAGATAGTTTATCCTATAATTTTTGAAAAAAGAGAACTTTATTTATATATAAAAATAACTCCAGACCTCGAGAAAACCACTGAAATTATCTCATTTCCACGGGAAAACGGAGAAAATAAAATATAGTTAACCATGTCCTTTCAGGGCTTTCGTAAATATCATCCACACCTTGGTAATGACATAATCCAACTGTACTGATGCTATAAACTGAACACTGTTGCCCTCTTGTGGTGAAACACTATCCTGTTATTAACCTTCTTTTTACTCTGATAGTGCAGAAACTGTAATCGTTAGTTCCTTGGGTAACACGCTATCTTTCACCAAAATGCATCAGTCGGTGTTTGTAACATTGCTAACAGAGGTAATAACTACTAACATAAAAACCTGGATTGCAGGAGTTTTTCTTAAAAGTAAACATCTGTTACATCCAAGCTTTTGTCAAACGACATTAAACAATAAGTTCCAGGTATATCTCACCTTTGCAGTGTAATAGGGTTTTTGATTTGGTGTGTGTGACTGCATTCCCACACTGGTGCACCAGTAGGGATGTATTTCAACCAGTGATTGGTTTACCAGAGCTGCCGAGGGTAGAGCCACGAAGTATAACTCCTGAACACACATCCACAATGTTTCTGTCATTGCTGTTACAGCTCTGCAGGCTACACAAGTTTGAAATGTTTTTATGTCCTTCACTGAGCTACAGGTGTTCGAGGATGTGAAATTCTGCTGTCGAAGCACTGTTTCCTATTATCAACCTCCTCCATATGTCACACTTTTCAATGTATGTAAACCTGTCATTATGTTTCCTTCAGCGTGCATTTTCCAAAACAAATTAGTGTTATATAAACGTATTTTGTAGGAGACAAGATTGCAAAAGTATGCTTGGATACTGATAATGCCTCCTCTTTTTTTTTCTTTGTGGAAAGCTGTTTATTGGACCAGAAATCTGAATGCATTTGCAGAAGACTATCAGTGTCTTCTGCAAAGTTTGCAAGTCTTCTTCATTCATCACTGCAGAGACAGGGAGGCTGCATTGTTGTGGCGATGTGACGTCCCTCTGCTGACTCCCTATAGGAGACAAGTCGAGCCACAGTCCCTCTGATTATTCCACTTTCACCTCATATATGTTGGTGGCTTAATAGAAGTATTTACATCTTAACTGTGCTGTGTTTGTTGCGTGTTTGTTAATTTGCCACCGCTTGCAATTTGTGTTCACGCAATCACTGCCAGAAGTGATTAGTCATGAATAATGCATTTCATTTTTAAAATTCAGCACTCAGGGTTTGATTTGCACAGTTATATTTTTTCCTCATCTCCCCTCACTTATCCCTGATACTCCGCCTCCACCCACTACCACCAGCAATCCTGCATTTGTGTTAAATAATTCAAATGGCACAATAATCAAATGGAATGGATCCCGCAACGTCTGTGTATTCACTCCACTTTAACTGCTGTCCCGCTTTTTCCCTGTGAATGATATCTGAAAGGCAACCTCCTCGCAGTTTTTCAGCAGCAGCCGGTGTGATGCGAGGCTGGCAGGCCAACGAGAGCTGTGCAACACACCAATTCCTCCTGGCAATCCCTGGCAGCGTGATGCAAAGACGACTTTTTTTTTTTTTTTTTTGTGCTTGTTATCAC
>OOFC01013362.1:0-25924 GCA_900323345.1 Pseudochromis fuscus | reverse complement strand
TGCTTGTTATCAATCCACATATGCTGAGGAGGGAAACGAGGGAGCGCGGAGTGGGTGAGGGACCGTGAGGCGGGGGACTCTGATGGGATTTTCCCCCCACATGACACTGCTGCGTTCAGTGCTTGCGTCAATAAAGCCAGCTTAAAATGCTTAATTATATTATGTAAGCTGCAAGATCAAGGAACATACTGAAAGCCTCCTTCTCAGCACCGTGCAGCGCGTGTGTGTCTCTGGCCCACGTCTTCAAAAATCTTCCCTTTTACCTTCACATGCTCTTATTCCAAAAATGAAATAAACCTCAATATATTCTGATGACGCTCAGGATTAAAAGAGTGCATTTTGTCTCAATCCTGCCTTTCTGAGTGCCAGATTTCAATTGCTAAAAAAAAAAAAAGTCTCACAACAGAGTGTTCCTTATATCCTTGTTGTATAAATTGACACTAAATGAGTGGCTGCGTTTGCCCGGCACAGTTTTTTTTGCAGCTTTGGACGGCTCTTGTTTTTGCACACTTTATTAATAATACATGTGCTGGAGCTTTTAAGTGGCACAACTCACATTTGTATCAGCATAACGTGACACCCTGAATAATTTCAAAAGTAATCTGTAGCGTCCAAAGGGAGAGGAAACGTTTGTGGTGCGCTATAGTCGGTGATTGTCTGCATGATGTCACAAAGTGTGCACAGGAGGTTGTTTGGAGAATTGGCAGGTTTGCAATGGCTCTTAGAAATATCCTATAATGCAGATCCAGTCTGCATAAGTAATGTTTTTTATTTAT
Source organism: Pseudochromis fuscus (assembly GCA_900323345.1). Classification (NCBI taxonomy): domain Eukaryota; kingdom Metazoa; phylum Chordata; class Actinopteri; family Pseudochromidae; genus Pseudochromis; species Pseudochromis fuscus. The sequence continues at coordinate 25,148 of OOFC01013362.1, read as the reverse complement.
GCATTTATGATCACATAATGACATACCAGAGAAATGTCCCTCTTTAAATGCATATGATCCATAATGACTGACACATGCCTCCACTTATGCACTTTACTCTTCAGGGTTAATAGGTGTTTTTTTTTAATGGAGGAGCTAAAAGAACAGTATGAAACACACTTGAAAGGAGCAACAGCAGGGGGGATAGTGGCACAGTTTCTCTTATAGTTACTCTGCAGAGACCAGAACAATCAGTTCCCGCTGTAGCCATATGGCTCACAGAATTATAAAACTCAATATGAAACCAATGAGCCATGGAGGGGCACAAATTATTAGGGAAGTCAGTTCTGTATTGACTGCAGCACCATTAAAGAGATTGTGTCAACTCTCTGCTCATTGCTGGGAAAATGGAAGCTGAAACATTATGCATGGTGATGTATATGCATATCACCAGCCACCGGTGCCACCCACTTGTATTCTCAGCCAGAATAATACATCTTCACGTCGCAACTCAGGCCCGAACAAAATGACCCCATCTGAATCACCAAACGCCAAATACTATACATCTTTTTTTTTTCTTGATTGTAAGAGCGAGGTGTACATCTTAGCAAAAGGGAACCTGCGTAACAGTGATTTTCTGATGTGAGCTGTTAAAAATAACAACCAGGAATGGTCGATAAGGGAGACGCGTTCCCCGGGACTATGGGTCTTACAAGTTGACTGCACAGTAATTACATCTCTCGAGGATCCAGGAGAGGAAAGTTTTCAAAAACAGGGGGGATGCTGGCGAGGCAGGAGGAACTTCATGCTCTGCAGGCGTCGCCATGCTCTCCTCCCTCTTGAAACAAAATGGGAATGCTAATATCTCATCAGCAAACAGACGGGGAACACTAGAGACACTTTGTGCTGGTTCATTCATCCCTTTATTCTTATGCTCTTTATGTTCTTCCTTCCTAGCCATGAAATGAAATGCCTTTGTTTACGGGAGGATGACCAACCTTATTTCCTTTGATATCATTATTATCCTAAGAGGAATTCTTGGATCGATTTGCTGAGACGCTTAAGAACAGATTTGACTTAGAGTATTCTTACTTTGCATTCCTTGTTTGCTAGCTACAAAGACAAGCCGTCACTCACTCTGTCAGGAGAGTTGTGCCAGTGATAAACCTGCTGAGCCAAATGTAATAATGAATTATGTTTACAGTCGCTTGTGTCTGACACTGATCTTTTAAAAAAAATAAAAAACCTCATTGGACTCATTGTTTTACCACTGCAGCTGAGGGGGAAACAATATAACTGTGTGATGGGAAGTCACATTTATAGACTGAGATGATGATCGTAAACAAAAGTGTGACGACTGCAGCGTGATTAGCAGTTACGGCTCTGTTAGTCACAGCATTTCAGTCTCATACAGGTGACCTTATCAAGCTTTAATCACTCCCACAACTCGCCTCATTGATGTAGTTTCACCCTGCGTGCTTTTCTCTATATTTGGTGGAAAATTAGTACTGTCATGTTTATTCTCATCATGTCTCTATATCAACCTAGTATTAAAAAAATAAATAAATTACAAATCCCAGTCATTTATAACTGTTTCCGTTTCATTTTCCTTTATTATCTCATGTTTTTTCCATATACCTGGTGTTACCTTTTATCACTGCAATCACTTCATTCCCCACGTACAAATAATGCGTTTCATCTTATCTGTCATTATATAGCTGCTAATATTGGTAAGCTGAGGATATTGCAGGTAATTGGTTGTTTGTTATGTCCTGTGTTTATCGGGTTGACAAATCCTTGTGAAACACTTTTTTTTTTCTGCTCCAAAGGGAAACTAAGCTAACTGCTTTATTAATCTGCATGATTATAGAAGAGCTGCAGATATGGTGACACAGGAAGATTATTACAAGAACATGTCAAAGTTTTACTTTGTTACTGGATGTTGTTTGTGTGAAGTGTTCCTGATGATGTGACTTTGGTGGAGTGTAGAATATTAGTGGCTGTCATATCATTTCATCTAACTAGAATATGAATCATACGGATCACATAAGGAATGTGATGTGGATGAAGTCATGTGGCTCCATCGTCAAGACAGAAGAGCCTGAGTATCCACAGTGACTATCTGAACTCATTTCTTACACTGTCATAGATTTAATTTTGGTTTATTTTCTGTCATATTTACAGTATTTCAGTTTTCAGCCACAGTTTGACAAAATGAAATCCAAAAAATTTGCATCAAAGCATTTTTCATGCTGGATTCAGTTTTTTGCAAGATGGAAAACTTGGCACATCCCCTGTGTAGAAAGACAACAAATGGCACAGGCATGAAAACTACCACAGTTACAAACAATGGTGCACTAATTCACACTGAGCTGTGCTCTGTATTTTGTTGTCTATTGTGTACTGATTGATTGGAAGAGCTCGTACATTCGTTTATAAGTTATGTTGTTTGAAGGCAAAATTAGCATTTTTTATTTTCTTTTGCATATTTTAAATGTTGTGGCACAGTTAGAGCCTAATGCAAACAAAATGTGTCCTAAAGTCTTAAAGTCATAGTGAACAGGTCGATCTGATTATTGAGGGTTTCTTAAAAGGGCTTAAGAAGGTGCCATCAGGGCTCATGTCATTAAATTACCTTTTAATTTTTATGATCCAAAATAAAGATATGTGTCTGATCCATCATTTCACCTGCTATCATTCAGCAACACTGCTGCTCTTTGCCCTGGATGAAGACACTGCTCAGTACCACAAGCAGCTCTACTGTTTTTATATATAAAATATTTAATTAAACTAATCGCCTTGGCCAGGGGCTGCTTGTGAGAATCCTGTTGCCTTATTTGCATTTAAATAGAAAAACACTGACCAAAATATTTTGCCAGTGGGTGGGATGATTTTCTGTCAGCTGTGGTGATTTGCTGTGATTTACTGCTTTTGAAATGTTTGAATTGTGTGTGTAATGATCACTGCCCCTCTTGTGTCTTGTTATGATTGATTGTTTGATTGCATGATGAGTCCTGCTCCTGTTTTCCCTGTGTGCCAGGTAGGCGAGGTTACATCTGCAGCGTGGAGACCGACATTTTATTTCCTCCAAATGGACAAAAACCCTAATTTTTTTTCATACTCCAAGGCTGCTGAAGCAGAACATTCATTTTATCTGCAGAGATGGCAGTCATTTTGGAAATCAACCCCCTTTAAATTGTTTTGATTTAGAGTGAAGGCCTCTGTTGTCCCCATTTTACTGTGGCCATTATCAGTGGCTTTGAAATGGTAATTAGTTCTTGTTAATGAATATTTACAGTCGTGATTGATGTGACATGAACACAGCCATTACATCTGGGACAGCTATATGCTGACTACATTTACTCAATATGACAATTGCATTGATGAAGGCATGCTTGAGCACTAATTGGAACTTTGATGCAATTTTACAGTAATGTTCATGAGATTGACGCGGGGAAACACTGAGTGTCTGTTCAAAGTCAGGGGAGGAGGTGATAGCTGTTACGTTGTGTTCAGATTAACTTCACTTACATCTCAGCAGATTCCACAGTTTTATATCACACCATAAACACGGTGCTTTAATATAGTTGCTGATTATGTAGAAGAGCCAGATGTTTGGGTTGGACTACATCAGTGATCAAACAAGAACCTCAGATTACAGCAGTTTTAATACAGACATACAACAACCCAGATGTGACTTAAATAAACATACAGTCACAAAATGATGACAACGAGCTGACTGTTGCATCTCTGCTGTTCACAGCATGACTTTAGGGCATGAGGGTTTTTTTATCTAACAAATCTTTAAACTAAATTCCTTTTATCAGTTATGGGAAAGGAAAGATGTCACCAGCTTTCTAATACAAATGAATTATTAAACACAGAATTCATAAAATATACCAAGATTGTTTCTGACACTCATAAATCATTTACCGTATTTTCTGGACTACTGAGCGCACCTGTCTATAAGCCCCTATTGAATTCATTCAAACAGTTTCATGTGGTCCACTCTGACCGGGTCTGATGTGACGACGCTAAACATATCAGTGGCATGGAGCTTGCTAGCTTGTAAAAAGCCAACGAGCTTTGTGCCGCCGATACATGAGCCACACCGGTGTTTAAGTTCAAAGCGTCGGAAAAAAGTAGCGGCTTGTAGGCCGGAAAATATGGTATTTACCAGATATGTCCAAAAATACATGAAAAAAAAATCTAATATAAACAAATTCATGAGTGATTTTCTCGTTAAACATTAACATGGAAAAGAAAAAGCATGAGCTGGGTGTTAAGAAGGATCTACCTTTATGTCTATGGTCATTTTGTGCAACACACTGTTAGTGTAGTAACTAAAAAAAAGTTGTTTAAACAAAAGACACAATTAAGTATTCTGTATTGATTCAGTCTAGAAAATTTCACAAAAAATCTATTAATTTGAAACATTAAAAAAAAATTGTAATTCTGCTCAGATTTTTATTATCATCATAATTTGAAAAGCCACAAAATACTCATTCTGAATTTATCTGCAAAATATCCACTTTCACAGAGTCCACATTTAACTATCCATTTCAGGTTTGTTATTTTTTTTTTACACATTTGCTTCTGGCAGCAAAAACACAAATAATGTTTATATGTTATATGCACACATTATATATACAGATGAATGTAGCAAGTGATGATTTGCATTGGACCTGAATTGAATCCTTAGAGATCAGCTTTGTGGTCGATGCCATCTTTTCCTGTTGGAGCCGCAAACCTTTCAGGAAGCTTGAAACCAGATTGGAGCCCACAGCATGTACACATTCTGGTTTATGGTAAAAATGCATATAACTGTATTAAAATTGCAAAGACATTCAGATACAGAAACAAAATACTTGAAATCAGAATCCATCGAGGGTCTGTTGGTGCATTTAACTGAAGAACAGCCATACCTGTGTGAATGAAAACAAGCTAACAGAGCAAAACTCTCTTTGGGAAATATATTACCCACTACACTGTCAAAGTGACAATATTATAAAGGAATCTAGCATATATGCATTTGACTTGAGAACTGCTTACATTACAATATTAACTGAATCTATGTTGTTTTTTTAAAATTACATTAGATGATGACTTTGGTTGCCTTCACCTCATCACTTGCAGGCGCTTTACAAGGCCCCTCATTCACCCATTCACACACCAGTGACTACAGAGCTGCCATGCAAGGTGCTGACCACCATTGGGAGGAACTTAGGATTCAGTGTCTTGCTCAAGGACACTTCGGCATGTGGACAGGAGGAGCCAGATCAAACCCACAATCTTACGATTCACAGACGACCTGCTCTACCACTTGAGCAGCAGCTGCCCCATTAAGTAGATATTAGGCTTCAAAAAGAGGACTATTCAGGGGTGTGATTGACAGGTCTGGTCTCCAATTGGAGGCTCGTTCACATTGGGCGGTCTCCTCAGATGCAAGGGTTACACCCACCTCCTCACTCCTCCCTTCATATCCAAATATGGTCACTTCTGGCTCCAAACAACCAACATGGTGATGGTCAAATGACAAACCATGGACTACATCCATCTCTTTATAGTCTATGTTAATGACTGTGTTAAAATAGAGCCTCCTGAACAGCATGTCACTTCATCATTCTGGATACATATTATAAAAAAACAACAAATAACACTCTTGCCTGAGTATTTAAGATTTTACCAACCTTGACCAAACACCGTTCCCCTGAGATTATTGACGAGAACTTATTTCTAAGCCATCCCAATGGATGTTTCTCCAGGATGAATCATCTCCAGCACTGATTCCTTAGGTGGCGTTCACACAATGCACTTCTATATAGTCATATTTCCTGTTAAAAACACACTTTAATCCCTCTGATAGCTTCATCCTGATTACCTGGCAGCCTATAGCTACTGTACACATGAGCTCTCCATACATTCTTTGAAATCACTATTTGAAAAGCATCTATTCTATTCAAACTGATTATTCATGCATTCCCCACATAATTCACCTGAGTGGAGAATACAAACAGCTGGATTGAAGTATGTAGCTTACAGAGTGGACTGTGTTGTTCTTTCCTTTGATTGGTCGTGAATGAAAAGAGATTCATCCACACAGCTAAACATATACAATAGATATAGACTTCTTGAAATGACGCTGAAAATGCATACTTCACCTGTTGTACTCATGATGTGAATACATTTCGGGGGCATGTGTTAATCTAAAATATATTAATCTCTCAGTGGTGGTTTTAATGTACAGATCATGTGTGACTGTAGCCTATAATCTGCAGCTCACCTGATAAGAGTGCAGAAGTGTGACGTACCAAAGAAGACATAAATCAGACTTTAACCAAGGTTAATGGGAATTTTTATTTCTGCCGTCTGATATAGACCCATAATCTAAATGAGTATTTAGCATCTGAATTTCCTGCTATTTTGCTTGAACATCACATTGTTCTGGCTCATCAATATTAAGTTTACAAAAATCAAATGACAAGTAGGAAGATATAGCTTAGTACTAGGAGGTTTGAATCAGAATTTATAGATTCAGAAGCTCTAAATAAATGTATTAAAGGACAATAATTGTTGCTAGTAATTGATATGGGACAACATTAAAGATATAAGGTTTCAGTACATTAATTGAGTACTGAAACAAAGAAAAATGTATCAAACACATCATTAATTCTTGATTATGTTTTATATTTTAATCTCCAACCTATCCAGGGTGTACCCCGCCTCCTGCCTGATGACAGCTGGGATAGGCTCCAGCAGACCCCTGTGACCCAAGTGTGGAGAAAGCAAGCATAGAAAATGACTGACTGACTGATTTTAATCTCCAGTTCATCAAATAAACGTAGAAATCCACGCCGTTCATAGATTATATTCTGGCAATACTGTAATCATCAAGTTTAACAAGTAAATGTATTAGCATCTCAAAGCAGAGCATCGAAACAGCTACAGATCAACTTTGTGGTCACATGTTAAAAGAGGTCACCACCAAAAACTCCACCATACTGGACCCCAGCTCTTGTAACATGATAGTTATTACTCCAGAGACGTACAAAGCATAAGATGAATGTCCGTAAACCTGTTGCTCTGCTGTGAGCTGGGAATCAGGACATCACAGTCTTATAGTCGAAATCAGACAAAAGTATTTCAATATCTACTGTAAACTTCAAACTCAGTCTGATTGTTGGTTTGTGACTGTTGTGTTAGTGTGATGTGTTACGTGAGTGAGATAAAGGGCAGTGCATATCATTAATAGGCTTCTCTGTCTTTACTGTCATTGAACTTGAATCTGCTACTAATTTTAAGCCACTCACTAATTTTGCAGTTTATACAGGATGCTTTACAAAGAGCACTGAAATGAGATGATGTGAATATGACTGCAGACTTGACACACACACACACACACACACACTGTGAGAAACTTAATCAGTACAGACTTGTTATTCATTTTTACCCGTGCAGCTTTCACTTTGACATCTTTTTCCATGACTGTTCTGAGGATGTGATTATAACTGAAGACTTCAACGTTACTTTTGGAAACTCCATAAAAAATTCTGTTAAAAAAATGTAGGTTAAAAGTTCATTTGCTTTTAGCCACTGACAAAAAGTGCTCTGGAGATCCATAATCACAGGGATCCTTTTTTTCACCCACACTCACTTGTGTCTTAAGTGAAACTTTTCAAACTGGAATCTTAAAACATCTAAAAAAAAGAAAAAGAAAAGAAAAATCCACAATACCCTGGATGCACTTCCTGTTCAAAATAAGATACAGGCAGCGATACTGAATAAAGTAATCCCACCAAAACTTTTCATCCACTTTATTGTTTGCACAATAGAGCTTAATCATATGTGTGGGTGTGTGGAATCCTTATTGCAAGAAATTGTGAAAATTCAGGTTGAAACATCTGTAGGGACTAAAGAATATAATTCTGCTGTATTCACACTATATTGTGCATCCTGTGATGGTTGCAGCTGACCACAGTTGACCCTGCTTTTCATTTATCTAGATGGGACTGGGCTTGATGGTGTGTATTCTGCAGAATTAAAGTAGTAGCTCAAGAGGTATTAAGTATTTGAGAAACCTTGCATGGCATTTCTCAGATCTTTTTTCTGTGAACAGGTATGGTACAGTACAACACCAGCAACACCTGCAAATGAGCTGTGTGCCTGGTTTTCTATCAGAATAGCATTTCAGCTTGACCCTGACAGCAGCTGAGAAGGCAGAAAAAAAAAAGAGGGACTGATTTTGTGAGTAATCACAAAGACATAAAAGGAGAGAGATGTGAGAGAGCAAGCAGTCTCTGAACCACTTTGTCAGCTGAGCTGACTTGTCTTGGCACAGGTACGGTACTCTGAAGTTCTGAGTGCCATGTGTACTACACCAGCCTGTAATAGAAAGCAGAGTCATTATTATCTAATTAGGCAGACTAATGACGTGCCACAGAAAGCCATGAGGCCGAGACGCTCTCCTCAGTGCCGTCTGTTTTTTACTAAAGGCTGCTCTCAAAGGAACAGACATACCCTTAAACTTATTTTCTACTGGGGTGTAAAAAATTCAAAAAATATTACTAATGTGGTGTAATTTGCTTGATAGCATTTTCGTTAAGTGGAAATAAAATTATTGGCAATGAAGTAAGAGCATAAAGTAGCTTATTTAAATGTAGAAAGAATCTGCTGCTTTTAATATGCATTAAAAGCAGGAGCTCACAAAGTAACCATTTGGCTGGTGTTATCTAAAATGTATGAATAATGAGCAGGGGATGGATGGTTAACGCTGAAAAATGCAGATAAAGGTGGCACCAGGTTGCAGAGGGAGGACTGAATGTGAAGGTTTCCCAGAGTGGACATGAACATACAGCTTTGAACAGTGAGGGAAGAACCACTGTGTTCCCTTAAAGAGGCCCTATTGTGCTTTCCCATGTTTTAAATACAGTTTGACAGTGTTGGGTGTTCATATTACACATGACCAAAGTTCCCGATCATGAGGTAAAGTGAGCTCCAAAGTTGTTGATATTAACGGTTGTCATAGTAACTGAACACGTTCTCCAATTCTCCCTCCCTAAATACTAATACATGCATTTGTTCCAGCTTACATGTTGCACCATATATGGGCATACAAAGAAAGCATGTTACATATGGTCTGTGATTAAACTAGTGAATGCACCATTATGTTCCACACAAAGCTGCTAATGAGTGTAATATTTACTGAACACAGACGTCCTGCTGTGATCTTTCCTGAGGTGAATGACCATGTTTTCTGCTTTCAGACGATATGAGGGACTGAATAGATGGACATTATAAGCCGAGTATTCACTTATTTTTTTTTTTTAACTGCAATCTATGTAAAACTACTGTAGAGGAGGTCAAGGTCTAGGTCTTCTTTAACAAAAAAGAGAAAAACTGTATTAATTTAAAAGGCTGGCCTCTGATAATGGCCAGACCCACGATCAATATGAGCAAATAAAGGTCGTACCCCAAATACAGGCTGGGGGGAAAAACAGTGCACAGGCTGCTTTTTTTTTATTTTCATGGCCTTTATTCTTACTAGGTTGCAAAAAAATACCTTGTAGATCTTCAGCATTGCTTTATTGTGAAAATCCAGTTTATGTAGATAACTTCACAAGAGTTAAAGCTTAAAAAACGGAAAGAAATCAGGCCCATGGATTGGAAACTATCTTCTAGATCATAACTGAGTTTTCAGTTAGATCAGGATCAGTTTCTCCTCCACTTCTCCTCTTCCCTCTTGACAGTATTGATTTTGTATGTCCCTCATACTTTGAATTGAGTACAACAGAGAATAATTCTGTGCTGAGGGTGATTTTGGACAGTGAATGGTGTCAATGCTGATTTTATTGAAAATAGAGCTGGGCACAAAACACTGAGGAAGCAGGCCATCAGCTGGCAGGGAAAGTCCTGTTAAAAAATGAAGGCTTTCTGTCCACTTAGACTTTTGTAATTTGCTTTATTTATTGTTTGAAATGATTCAAGGGAGTGTTGAGTTTGTATTGTATTAACTTAGTAACTTCAATGCTTTGTATATAGACTTTCTACATGTTCTGTAAAGTTCTGGTGCACAGAGATTTAAAGAGAATTACAATTTGATAAAGATCAGATCCAAGTCTGGAGAACTTCTGGTCTCTCTGCTCAAGCTTCAGTTGCTGACCTGGGAAGAGAAGAAGATATATGATAATATATATGATCTTTACCTTTACTTGTTAACCTTCCCGATGTTCACTGGCCATATCTAATTACCAGCCGCCACTCCCAGCTTCTGCATCGAATATTCAAGTGTCCTTGAATCTCTTTTAGCTTCAGGCTGCTATTCTGTGCCGGGGTCTGACCTCTGACCTCCAGAAAAATGAGAAATTCTTTTTTCACAAATGAATAAATAATGAACATCATTCTCCTATTACTGACAGAGGGCATAATAATTGACGGAGTGAGTGCCATTCAGGAGCGTGCTGGTGACGAGGGAAATAAATTAAGGCTTTGTTCTGTTCATTGTAGTATGCAGTGACACCAGAGGAACTGCTGAGAGTAAGGTAGCAGGTCCCGTTCAAAAGAAAGCCAGACCTGGGAATACAATTAATTAAGAGTTTGATATACTGTGCTGCAGTTGTAATGGTGACAGCTGTAATAAAAATATTTTATGGACACAGGATTTCTGCTGTTATAAAACCTGATGTTTGTGTTGGGTTTGGCCCAGGCTTTAGAAACTGACTGTTTTGGGTGTGGTCATTTTAAAATGTAAGTGAAATCTCATCATCTGCATCCACGTGTGTCATTTTGTTGAAAGTACATACAGAGAGAGTCAACACTTTAGGCTGGTGATGGATGGTTAGTGCAAACTTGCAGAACTCTTTTATTTTGATATTTTAAGATATACTTGTAAAAATGAGAGAAAAGTCTGCTCTTACTCTGAAAATAACCCTGAGAGTTCACAGTAACCTGAGTGAGGACTACATTGAGGTTGCTCTGCAGGTTTTTTTTGTTGTTTTAATTATTTAACTTAGTTACTTTGTATGTGAAATAAATGTCATCAGTGTTACATTAGCACTTCATATTACGTCTTGTTCTTTGTATTCAATTCAAAGAACAAAGCAAGAAGAAGACTAAGTAGTTACACTTGCATTCAGATCTAAAGATAAATACAAAAAAATATTTCAGTGTTAGAACTCATGCCTGACAGAAGTTGAAGGAACTGTTGACTTGAATGATACATGACTGTTAATTAAGTTTATTGTTCATTATTATTTACTATTTATTAAGTCAACCATTCATGGAGTCCTGAGAAACTAAATACTTTGACATGAAACTGTTAGATTGTACGAATATAAGAGCACAAACCTCCACCAGGGCATTTTCCAGCTCTACTGATGCTATAGATTGAACACTGTTGCCTCCTTGTGGTGAAATAATAACAGATGCTTGTGGGAATTTTTTAAAGACAGAATCAACTTCTCTGATCTTACCTAAAATTTCATCATTGGTTCCTTGGGTAATACTTCATCTCTCAAAACAAAACAAAAACAAAAGCCCATCTAGTTTTTCTGTGACGGTGGTAACTGATGGATGGAAAATAACAAGACAATACTTCTTTATAATGCACATAAATTTCTAAGTAGCCTGCGGCTGGATTTATTGAAATTGAACAATAATAGGAAATCTTTTAATAATGAAATAAGTGACTGAAGTAATCAAATGGCAAGGGGGAAAAAAGGCTTATCATATTTCGTCATAAATTAAAACACAATAACAATAGATGCATTTAATGTGAGGCTCTCTAAAGCCTCTTTGTTTGGTGTTTTTACAATAACAAATAAACAAATGAATCCATAATTAGGAGTGTTGGTCACCCTTTTTCTTGCCAAATTGTCTTCTAAAATTTCCAGCATGCAGGCATTTCCCAACAAACCTCACTTGTGCCTGCCAGACTTACATTGTGCCACCATCCTCCGTCGCTCATATGTTTGTTTTGAAGACCACTACAAAGCCCAAGTTTGCTACTGACTATCGTGTATTCAGTCCCTGCACCATCTGCTGCTGGTATTTACTGAAAGCAGGCAGCCTCTGTGCCATAAGAGGGGGTGCAGCAGATCCCGTTTCAAGATGTCAGCTCAAGCGGCTAAAAGTAAAGATCATTGTCGATAGCAAAAATGTGCGTCCCTGGTAATCATCTGAATTAATGTGGTCGTGTTAACCTTCAGGTAACGCACAACCATTTCCTTTTGAGAGCATCTTACACTTTATGATTGGTTTCAGCATAAACAACTTAATTCCTTCTGAATACATTTGGCAGTCGGTGCAACAGTCCACTTTACTGTAGTCACTCTAAGAGCTTCCTATCTGCTGATGTGCATTGGAATAACTCAGGCAGCTGCATAAATTTGCACTAGATGGTGTTTTTAGAGGTGTGTGCTGCTTATTTTTAGATGACACAGATGACCAACACTGTAAAGCTAAATGTCACAAATAATCAGGGTAAATTAAAACGGGGTCAGCAGAAACCCAACAGTGTGTGGTTGGTGGGTAAATGTCAAACTTTAACAAATTGTGACAAAAAAAAATCATCATTCATTAGTCATTTTGGACTTTTAATCAAACAACTAATATTGGTGGTGTTGCATCCACTACGTACTGTGCCTTTTTTTCCTAGCATGTTCTCCACTAGTGTGGCATTTTGCCTCAAGCATACATTTCTACATATTTACATAACATAAATATTTATTCTGTCATGTGTTATTTGATATGTTAAAGCACATGCAGTTAAATAGCTGTGAACTTGCTGCACCATCACAGCCTTGATCCACATATTCGCACTTGTACTGTATATATTGTGAATTGTGAAACATCGATTGACAAGGAAAGAAATTGAACCTCTCTCTGATGCAACATAATTTTCTTTGCACTCGAGGCAGCCAGCATACACTTCATCAAGCGAAGAAGTGAAAACAAAATGGATTCCTCCACTCTTTGTTTCTATAGTAACCATATGACAAAAATGGAGCTCAACACAAAGAAGAGTAGCAACCTAGATGAACATTTAAATATAAATCAACGTAAGCCTGAGTGACAGCTACAAAGTCATCGTGCCACTTCCTGAGGTATAATTATTTAAACCATGACATCTTGGATTCTGCCCCCTGACAGTTTGAGGCAGGAAATGAGACAATTTTAAAGCGCCACATGCATACAAGCCGGGAAAATGGACTTGTACAAAATTCAGGACAGTTGCTGCGAATGCAAACAGACAAGCGAATCACCATCAAAGTGATTTGTCAAGGGGGAGATCAGAAACGTGTGCGCCTGAAATTCCTGCATCACAGCGGGCACAGTTTTTCTGAAGTTGTGCACAGAAACCTCCACATATGCTGTATGCTCTGTGAATACATTGGGTGGAAGTTATGTAATGTGCTAACTGTCCCAGTGCTCTTTCATCAAAGCTAGAGTTGTTAATTATACTCATAGAAAACACACAATTCATTCATAAATCATCAAAGTTGTCCTGCATTGTGAAGAGGGGCAAACACTTAGTAAACATCAAGCTGTTATTGTTGGGAAAATATTACTAATACTTCTGCAAGAATTTGCACTGGCCACCCAACAAGCAGGGATGGACCCCACTGCTCAGTCCGCTTACCTTTAGGATGCACATCATGATACAGACTGGCTTTAAACTGTGGAGGAATTGGATCTATAGCAAAGGATGTTACATACTGTACGATCAATGATGTCTTAATCTCTCAACTTCAGTTCAGGTTGGATATGTTGCCACTCTGACTGCGAAGTTAGAGGGACGCTGGTGTTCGGTGTTCTCAACGTGTGTTGTGATGCTGTTATGAAGAGAGAAAAGGCACAAACGTTCAACACCAGGAAGTTTTATTCTTCTTCATTTTCATTAAATCTATAAAATGTCCAAGTAACACTCTCTCACATATAAACAGGCTGGAATCACTTTGTTCCTAAAGCTATTATACTGATTTGTGCCTGCACAAAAATAATAAATGCATTTCTTTCCAGTCATTTTTAACACAACAATCCCCACAACACGGTTCTGACCACTAGAACTGCACCCTAAGGTCCAAAACGAACTCTGCTGTTTTTGTTTCCATTTTTTTTCACAATTACACGTCCATAAAACACATTCACTCTTCCTCTTTTAACCTATACAGATTGTAACGCTCCTTTAATTGCACATATGGCAATTAACTTTCTAAGTTAATTTGACTGGTTTTCCACACACACCCACACACACTCTCCAAAACCGCCAGTACTATCATCAGCTAGCCAACAGCCATACATCACAGTTTCCACAGTCATAACCCGTTTTATGTAAACAACATATTCAACCTTTAAAATTAGTGATGTACATTCAATTTATTGAATACTGACTAACCTGAGATGAAGAGACAAAATGCTCACACGTTCGGTTGGCTGTCGTTCAACACCAGGAAGTTTTCTTCTTCCTCTTTGAACTAAAACTCTAACTTGAACCACCGGCGCGAAAAGCGCCCTCTTGCGTCTGGATGGAAGAATAGCGGTAAATTAACTAAGACTGCAGAACATTACAAGAATGATTAAACCAAAAAGATAAATATACAAAAACAAAAATAAGGGGTGCCTGTTTTTCTAGTGGTTACTGTAACCTTTTTTCTTCATAAATTCCACTCTCTACAGATACAAAGTTAGATAAAACTTTAATATTTATTACCCACGCCAAGATCTCCAAACTCTTGCGTGTAATGGGTGAATGTTTCAACAAAGACAGTGGCGACAGAGAACCAGTAGGAGGCAGCACAACAGTGCTCTTGCATCTGTGTGCTGGAAAGGAAGAAGAAAAATGAAGCAGTAGGTTTTCACATATATATACTACAGCTAGAAGCTGCATGACCCTACCCCACATACATCAAGACCGTCGCCATCTTGAAAAGGTACTTGTCAAGAGGTTTGTGGTCAATTGCACTGTTGGATGCCTGATTTTACTGAGAATATGCTGTTTTGTTGTTGCCTTTGGTTGGACTAACCAGCACATAGTCGACCCAAGATGACCGGGACTCAGTCAAAAGTTACAAGAAATATTGAAAACCTTCAAATTGACACATTTATTCTACATAACATTTTAAAATATGGGACATATGGAAGTCTAATTCACATCTTTTTAAGAGAAACTTGGTTGCACAAGCGTTTGTTTACATTTGCCACCATGCTTGCCAGCGTCCTTTCCAAGATGGTGGTGGTCTTGAGGTATGCGCTGCCATTGGCTGATATGGGTGGTGCAGCATCTAGCGGTAGCATATCTATGGGTTTTCACATCTCAAGGATTTTTGAAAATCTACATGTAGGAGGATAATATTGACAATGTGAGAAAGTTTAATGGAGATCTGACATGGATCAGGCCTTATTGGTGGAGGTTTGTGCTCCGTTAGTTCCTTCTAGATGAGACAATGACCTTAAAAGAACGAACAATGTGCTGCTGAGAGAGAGGGAGAGAGGAGGAGGAAGATAATCTTAAACTTTTATCGGCTGCCACTGATTGGTCAGGAGCAGTTTGTAGTTGGTTGGACTTCCTGAAACAAAAAAACAAACAAACAGAGCAGGCAGGTACACAGACACACTGCTGGATGTAGAAGCTAGTACAACATTGTAAAAGCAGAGGATTTACATGGGAATTATTTTCTGTCTTCTTGTATTTACTCTGAGAAGGAGGCTCCCACTATTTCTATGTGACATATCTGATATCCATCTATCAATAAAACATATGTGTTGTGTTGGTTGCAGCTGCATATGTATAATACTATGTATTCCTTGTTTACAGTGTTGCCTTGCTACCAGCCTACGTGTGAAAACAGCCCGTCACAGTTCTCTGTTCCAGCCTCGAAACATTATTTTGCAGGATCAGGGTTATCTTTAGGTATAAGATGATAAGTCTCCCAAAAATCACTGCTATATAAAAATTTAATTCCTTCATTGCCCCAGTCAGCAGATCTAAATACTGCCAAACCTTTGTGACACACACACATCCTCTCTCACTGTGAGACTGACAATATTTGCTTACCTGACAAAGGGAAAACTTCCAACAAGTGCTTGAAACTCAAAAAATATTCACTCAAAAAAAAAAAAAAGAAAACTGTCCACCATGACTGAATTGCCATCTTTTTAACACAGTATGCCGCCTGGATGTCCTAAAGTCAGCTTTCCCATGTGAGTGGAATTACAATAACCCATATCAGAAGTGTTCCCTAGCATGCACTGGTGAACTGCAACCACTGCACTGTTCCCTCAGTTTACCTTACCTTGGGAATCTGCAAAGGAAGGATTAGTGGATGAGATGAAGGGGCCGAGCGGGGAGGACCACAGGGAGAACGAATATGCCGCCTTAAGCCTCCCCGGGCCTCATTACAACAGAGTCCACACACAGGCATACGGTGTAGAGACCGGCGCTCAGAAAGTGCTACTTTAAATCCATACCAGGGTTTATTTGGGTTTTTGAAGGGCGGCAATATTACACATGTATTAGGCCTAAATTTGGCCTAAAAATCCAATGCAGCCTATAGACCATGGAGCATACATTTATGTATTAAATTTAGTACTGCCAAAAACTCACCTAATAAACCTTTTTATGTCAGTAAAACTGTTGCTTTCTTGCAACTGAGTGACACTGGAGAGTGCAATCATTGTACTAATTGTAGTTTCCTGAATTAATCATGTAATATTATCATCCATAACCATTCAGCATTTTAAAAACTTTCTTCTGAGTACTCCTTATGGACAGTGAAATTAAACAAACACCATAATCCTGAGAAGGAGCCACAACACTCTGCAGCTGATATTTGACTTTTAATAAAAGTTTAATTTTGTTATAACCGAGGAAGCTAATATTGCAGTCTAGCTCCAGCCCTCACTGCTCTACAATTCAGAGAATATTTTAAAGCGTAGGGGCACGTTATAATGACAGCAATAAACAAAGCTAACTGTGTTTACGATGCCAAAAAAGCCAGTTTTTTAGCTCATTATTTAGCATAACAAGTAGTGTCTGATAACTCTTAAACTGGCTCACATGCTCCGTGCTGCCTAATTGCTTAGTAATAAGCGTGTAATGAGTTTCTGATGTACACACAGTATGTCTTGGGAATTTTGAAGTATCGCTCCACAGAATTTTAAGCGTGACAAATGAAGTGATTGTTTTTGTGTTTCGGGGCATCGTAAACTGCTGCGAGTCTGCCTGCCAATTTAACCTCCATTTTGAAGCCCGTCAGCACAGTTGAGAGTCGCAATATCCGGCTGCTCGTTTCCAGTTTGCTTTAAAAGTTGACATAGCAAACAGTAAGAAGAACAGACAAAAGAGAGCACCATGTCAGGACTGTATTTAAACCTATTATACTCACTATGTGGTCGGAGCAAATATTTGTTCCTAAATAATGAAAAAAAAACTGAATGTGGGATTTAATTTTGGTCCATCAATAAGTCTCCTTTGTAGATCCAGAATAAAGCAGAAATAATTGAATGTAAGCAATTTTTTAGTAATTAAACATGATGTTATTGTACCCTATTAATTTACTTTAGGGTCCAGATTAGGATGAATAAATGCCCGTGCTCAGTGAAATTGCTAAAAAGACTTAGTAGCAATAAATCTCTTTAACATTGCCAATTGATTTAATTAGATTAAAAAAAGAAATTACAGCTGGCACGCAATCAGATGACGGCGAGTCCTATCAGGATCCAATCAGCGGCTCGATGAGACTCAATTAGGATTGAAGCAAAGGAGAAAATCGGCTTAGACCATCAAAGTCTTTATACATTCCCTGCTTTACAACCTGCTGAGCATATAATTGAAAAGGTTGAAGTGACCAAGACTGGACAACAGTCAAAGTCTGAAACATGTTTATTAAATTTAAAGAAAGTGACCTTGTGCTCATGGATACCTTCCTGCTGAAAGTCACTGGGAGTGATTTACAGTCTGGCACCAGGTTGTGTTTTAAATATGTGTCAGAGGGCTCCTCTTTGTACACAGTTTAATCTTTGTGTCCAATCTCTGTCTCTGTCTTTCACTTTAAAAAAACATGGTGATATTTCACTCTGCATACAGTCTGCTTAATACACTTTTTTTTTCTTTTCTTGATAATATTACTACAGTGTCCCCCCAAAAATATGTTAGTTGACACGCTGGGCCTAATGCAAGAAAACATTTTCAAGCATGTGTTCCTATATTTATTTCTGGGAATCACTGATGGTTTCTTACTTTTGCTCTTCTCTCATGAAAGAAAAACATGTATGAGTCTAGATCAAACCAAACACAGGTGCTTTGTCAAACACAGGGGAACCTGAGTTTTAAAGTTGAGGAACCTAAAAATACACATGAAGGATAAAAATAGGTTCAAATACAGTTTAAGGTTTTTATACACGATATCTCCAACATAAAAATACATGTAAAGTAATCACTGGTGGATCACTGTGCAGTGGCTTCAGGTGGAGACCAAACACCTGTCACCTCCACCTGCACAGTCCTCCTCTGGTTGTCATCATGGGGCTGTTGGCTTGGACAGTGTGTTGGTTTTTTGCTCTCAGTATTTTCTTTTAATTTCAGTGTCTATGCTTTCCCTTTACTCACACAGTTACAGCATCACTTATACTTATATGCTGTATTATATTCATGGTCCTCAGACTATGTGCTTCAATATTTCTTTTTAAATCTACGTTTACACACTGAACAATAAAACTGAACCAAATTGCTGATCACAATAAACCTGTTGTAGTCGCAGACCACACCCCTGGACTGTTTCTTTCAATTCAAACTGTAGATATTTTGTTCTGTGGCTGTGGATTGTGCAGAGTAACAACAGTTACCTTTCTGTAAAGAGATGTTGCTACTGAATTTTTGAAGTGTGATTTTTAATGCTGTGCTACAACACAATGCTTTGGTAAAACTTCAGAGACACATAACCCTATCTAAGATTGACTATAACTATCTGAATGGCCATATACCACTGGGGAGAAGCCAGAAAATTCATTCATTTTTATATTTTTGTCGGTGTGGGTGAAGCAAACTTTTAAATAAATTAGAGGAGAAATAAAGTTTAGCACTGCAAAGTCCCAAAGGATCGGAAGTGGCAGTTTGTTTTTTTTCTTCATTTTTGCATTTATATTGTTAAAGAAACACCTGACTGGAAAAAAAAATAAAATCTTTGCACAGTATCTACAAAAGCAGATTTTTCCTATTGCAAGTACTATTGCATTTAAGCAGCAAGGCAGAAAAAAAAGAAAGTGTAATAATTCAGTTGAACGCACTGAAAAAAAAGATTCTCAAGAGCAAACAATATTTGGACTTTGCTGAAAATAAAAATGTAGCTGTGTTGGCGTGGGACTCAGACTGAGTGTTGTTGTTGTTTTGTCCCGAATGGTTTCACTGCAGCAGCTCACCTGTTTTCTGTGCAGGTAAACATTTACGTCTACCATAGGATCGCTATGGCATACAAGTGGATTTAAATAATGATTCAGTTAAATTACTTCTGCTGTGCCATGTGAGTAAATTTCAAACTGCCTTTTCTCCCTCTTTGAAGACACATGTATTGATCCTGCTGCTGAACATCTATTAAATAAAGTCAAAGTCTGGTCTGGTCAGTGTGAGACAGTGTCTGAAGACCTGTGCAGATTGCTGGCTGTGATACTGAAAGAGACAGAGCCGAGCTGCAGACAGGGTGCAATTTGGATGTCAGGAGGTGAAGCTCAGCTCCACTGGGCTCTGGCCCAATTTAACCCCTGCATACCTCGGATATTTAACCACTTAGCACCTATATACGGCAGATTAAACCGTGTAACGAAATCATGTTGCGTCCAGTCTTTTCAGATGATATCATTATCAATCAAAAAACAATATACACACTCATTCTTTCTGGAAAAATAGTTTCTCTCAGTTGAAGCCCATTTTCTGCCTGTGCTTGTTTGTCCAAGAAAACTACAGATCTTGAGGTTTTATTTTGAAGAGATTGGGTATTACCCAAGGAACACAGGGTTACATTTTGGACATGATCAAAGGATGACATCCTGCCTGAAAAATCCTGTTACCCTGGGTGATTGTTGCTATGCAGTGATGCTATTTTTCCACAAGAGGGCAACAGTCTTCAGACAATAGTATCAATACAGCAAAATTTTGCCATGGTAAAGGTTTGTGCTCTCTAAGTGCTCTCTACATTTATATTATTCTGTCTTATATTGCAGCCTCACAATTGTGTCACCAGCATTTTCTCAGCTCCTCTACCCATCAGCCTTTGGGAGTCGTGGCACTTCTTTGTTTCACTTCGGCCATAGTCACAACAGCTGAGGGCCGACGTTTTCCAAGAGAGCACATCATGTATGAGAGCTTCTGGCACAAAGACTAATTCCTCATCATCTGTAGCCTCAGCTACATTCGCTCGCTCGCTCGTGGAGCTTGTGTCGTCCAAATCCTCCGGTATCAAATAAACTGCTGCTCAGCACTCGTGGTCCTGTGCCATTGTGATAGTGTGTCCGTAAGCTAACGCAAACAAACTTCCTCATCACTGTGTCCGTGTTTATCCATAGTAACAGAGAGACAACAATAGCCACCATGGGGGTCAAATAGACTGGAAAACACAGCCCAGCATCCTGTGGAAAAAGAAAGTTACACTCCTACATATCTCAGATGTGCAGACAAAAAAACAACAACAATAACAACATTAGAAAGAAGTGAGAGAGCACAAATCAGTATCATCCAGCTGTAATGATGTTACAGACTGCACACTGTTGCCCTCTTGTGGTGAATCAGCAACACGGGATCCAATCCTCTGACCCAGAACAATCAAGATGTGTTCAGTAGTTTTTCCAAAGTGTTGGTAAAGGACGGACAATCAGTACACACGACTTCCTTGTTGGAGGTGAAAAGGTTTCTATTGTTGTTGGAATTATAAAACCAGAACATTGTTAAAGTCACGTAGTCACATAATGTCAGTAACCTGCACACACCACACTCCTGTGTCACCGTCTGAACTCACCCCAGGAGCAGTGATTTTCATACAATTTTAATTCTCTCAGGCAGGTTCAGGATCTCAGTTAGTCAGGATGACAATCTCTTTTTCGCTCCTTGTAATTCTTAAAGATGAGGTTATCTTTATTTTTTACCGTTATAATCTCGCCTGATGCAGCATTTTTGGACAGCTGTACAAAGCAGCTTACTAGCTGTGAGGTATCGCTCTTTGACATGTGATATAGATCTTGATTGAATCTCTGCCCACATGTGTTGCTTAATAGCAGCCCTTTCTCTCTGTGATCCTGCAGTGCTGAAAGATACAAATTAAGTCTTCAGTCACATTATCATTGTTATCCACAGGGTTAATCCTTTATATGTGCTCTTAGTTTTCTTTGAAACTCCAAACTCAAAGCCTGATTGATTCAAATCTCATCTTTTGACTTCACCTCACACAGATCTCAATTAAATCAACGTCAGTGAGGGATTCAAATGTGACACTTGCCTCCCCCCCACCCCCCTCCTCTTCTCTCCTGTCAGCTGACAGCAGGGCTCCCTTTGTGCCAGTTGATTAAAAAGACACTCCTGCTGTCCCCTTTGACAACAAATCAAACTCGTGTGCTGGACTTTGAGACAGCAGGAGAGTTTTTTGGGGGAGGATGTGTTAATTCAGATAACATCTGTCATCTTTCTGATTTGATAGCTCATCCATCAGCAAGGCTGCAGGGTGTCACAAAAATCCACTGTGAAGTGATTTTCATTCTAAAAGTGCATCAGTCTTTGAATTTCCGCCAAGTGGTTGCCTGCGAGGTAGACAGACTCTCTCAGCTGAAAAGAAAAGTACTTGTGACATCTGGGGATGTATTAAGGAGTCTTTTTTTTTCATCTTAAATAAAAGCAAAACAAGTGGCCAGAGAGAGAACAGTGACTGTATCTTGGCGACGAGTGCTGGGGAATACTCAAGCACAGCCAAAGTTGTCATCACATCTTCCTTTTGGGGAAATGGAAGAAAAAAAAATACATAATTTCATCTGACAGAGAGATGACTGACAAATCTGTGGACGTACTGGGCCTCAGAGATATGGATGACCTCCCAATCTGCTGTGCTTTAAAGCAAACACTTAAGCTGTAGAAGGATCCGATGAAAAATATATAACTCTGCAAGCTGTGCACATCACTATTTTCAGAACTAGTGTCCATTTTTACACCTTCTTAATGATTGGCTAATATTTTCTTCTTGATTGCAGTCTGTTACACACTCACACAGGTCTTAAAACAAGAGAGGTGAACATGAAGTCATGAGGACAGACGTGTCCCTAATTATAAAGTTTTGGGGATGTTGTCTTACATCATTGATGCTAAACAGATCTGCGAGGGGAAATGAAGGTTTGGTACCAGCACACCAGCAGCCAGGGAGGTTACAGTGTAGTCTCTCTGTTTATTTATGATCCCTAGTGTCTCAAAGAGATGGCAAAGACTCAATTAAATATGAATCCTAATGATCAAGACTGCAACTCACATTTAAAACAACTTACACTTAAAATAATTCATTTTCCATAATTAAAATACATTGTAGTCAGATTGTATCCTTAAACACAAACGAGCATGAGTTGAATAAAATCCAAAATATGTGAAATTCTGACAAATCTGTGAATGGATTTAGAGAAACAGATTTTTCATGTATTTATTCATGTTTAAATTCAGTCCATTTTTGTCCCACCACAGTGTCTAAACTCTTTTTTTGCAGAGTAACATCATATGTTTTGAACATGGTCCAACAGGTAGAGCGAGGATGAATGGACTCTCACTGTCCTATATCATTATAATATTACAGAACAAATACTGTGGGACTGTTTTACTCAAACAGGGACTGTCCATGTTTGACCATGAAATTCACCCTCATAAGATTCTGCTGTAAGCCAATTACTTTGAGTTATACTAAACCAGTAATTTAATTACCTCAGCCAAGGTGGTTATGTTTTCACCTACACTGGTTTGTTTGTTTTGTTGAGATACCAAGGAACAAATTATTCTATTATGGGCAAAATCAGAGAATGGGATCCTGTCCAAAAATAAATAAATAAATAAAAAAAAGAAATCCCAGAAAATCTCCCTCTAAATGTTTTCAGAAGATATTGCTGCTCTTTCACCATTAGAGGGCAACAGTGTTCAGTCTATAGCAGCAGTACAGCTGGACTATACCTTGGCAGAGGTTTGCAGTCTGCTAATTATTGTGGAGATCTTTTTGGAGAACAATTATGGTTGACAGTTTATGCTACTTCACAACAAAAATTACATTTTAAGTGATGACAAAATATATTTGCTTAAAGTTTTTCTTGTGAAAAATGGAGTCAACAAATTGTTTTTAGAGGCAGCGTTTAATGCTGCTGCTTTCAATTGTCTGCTGAGACAAGTGTTCTGGTTTCTTAGTTGTAAATCTCTCAATTGATCTTCAGTCATGCATTAATCATTAATTCTCCGGAGCAGCTTGAAAATGTATGTTTATCACTATGACGTCTTTGTGGCAGATTTTGACACACTGTATGTCTCAGTCTGGTTTAAGACGAATGTTGTTTTGAAACTAGTGCAAGGCCAGAGAGTGAGCCGTATATCAGTAAATCTAAACTTTTCAGAAACTTGTCTAACACTTATCTCTCCCAGGTCTGATATATCATTTGTCTGATGTTCTGTTCCCCCTCAGGCACCACACTGCATCTGCCAAAATCTATTACAGTAAGCTGATTCAATATACCAGGACTTCACAAGCTTCCTTTAGTCCTTCATATTAACCTTAAAAGAAATTAGGAGAAAAACTGTTTACTATTTTTATTACTTTTTCATAACTGGATTTGTGAGATCTTGTTTAAAACGAGGCTCGGTGCAAACTGTGACTGTGTCCCAATTCATGTGCTGTAGTCCCCATTTTGAGATCAAGTACATAAAAACAAAACTTCTACAATTACTTTGAGAACTCTAGCTTTCTTTGGACAGATTTAAAGCACAGTGTTAACTTTAGCCCTTCATAGGACTATTTTTTAACTGTTGCTGAACATGTGCTGTTGTATGTTTGAGCTCATTGTCATGCTGCAGTGGTATACAACTCAGCAAGACAATTGTTTCTCCACTGAATAAAATACAGAGGTCAAGGTTGGGGAAAAACCAGCCAAGAAGGAATCAAGAGGAGAATCTCAGTTCATTTCCAAATGGATTCTGGTGGGTTACATTTTTTTGTAATTGCAAAGCAGACAAACATCATGTGTGGTATCCTGTTTTATTGGAGCCATATTTGGATAAGAGGGCGGAGCTGGGGAACAGCAAGGGGGCGGGTCTGATGGAACATTCGAGATCTGTCAATCAAACCCAGTGAGTTTGATGCCTCCCATGCAGGTCCAAGTAGCTTTATGATGCAGGTGGACACTCGGAAATATCTCCAGTGGAAGAATTACTTGTGCGTCCAGAAGCTTTTTAGTTTGTTTGTCCCAAAGTGCAAGAAGTGACAACCATGACTCTGATTTTCCTCACTCGGAGTAAAGTGAAATGAACAGTGGTGGACAAAGTACTGAACTTCACTACTTAAGTCAAAGCACTGATACTCATGGTCAAATCTTACTCTACTACAAATAAAAGTTATTCGTCAAAATGTTACTCAAGTTAAAGTACTAAAGTACTGCACCTTTAAAAATACTTAAGTATTCAAAAGTACAAAGTAAAAGGACATTTTCTAATATCAGTACATTGCTGTATTGTTCTCAGTGCCCGAGTCAATCCCCGACTAACGTCTGCTTCCTGTTAATGTGGTATTTTAAGCTGAAAGTGCTTTGATGAAAAGAAAACTCCTTCCTGCAGAGTGTGCATGATACTTTGTTAGTTGACAAATTTCCCATCGAGAGGCTAACGTGCTATATAGCGTTTTAAAAAAAAAAAAAAAGTAAAATGACAAAACCGTGCCGTTTCCTGTCTTCCCTCTTTATTGTTCTGTTCCGCTGCCGGTCACTTCCTGCCGTTTTGCGCATGAGCGATGGTAACTCTACCTGGACAAACTGCCTGAAACGCACTGCCAGCATAGACTGCACATAAGGTAGGTAACGACACACTTCCTGGGAATTTAGTGGAGTCCAAAGTACAATATTTGCTTTTGAAATGTAGCGGTGTGAAAGTAAAAGTTTCCAAAAAAACTAATACTCAAGTAAAGTAC
>OOFC01013361.1:25302-39340 GCA_900323345.1 Pseudochromis fuscus | reverse complement strand
ACCAATTACATCCCCTGTTGTTGACGCGTCATACTCAGAAGCCGGAACAAGCTTCTCCCAAATCAAAACATTGAAAATGTTGGACATGGCTGCCGTACGAGTGTTTGCTCTAGCTTCGGTCTATCTGAACCGAGTGTGCAATGACGCCTCGTATCCGTAAATTTTTAAGAACAAAATCGACAGCTGTCATTAATGTTAGTCCTCTCTCCTCTGTTTGCCATAGCTCCACTCGTTTGTTTTCGTGGTGCGGCTCACGCGCGAGCGTCTCACACTTTGTGCGTCACATTCGACTTCTGTGATTGGTTCCCTCTCAGCTTGCTAAGCCCGCCCTCGAAATGAGAGACAGCGGTGCAGCTCCAGGCCCTCACATCTTTGTAAAGTATTCTTTCAAAGCGTGTTGGGGCTGGTTGATCAGGTAAGTGGTGGACAGTAACGGAGTACATTTACTTAAGTACTGTACTTCAGTAAATTTTTTGAGTATCTGTACTTTACAGAGTATTTAGGGGTTTTTTTTGGAAACTTTTACTTTCACTCCGCTACATTTCAAAGGCAAATGTTGTACTTTGGACTCCACTACATTCCTAGGAATTGTGTCGTTACTTTATATACAGTCTATGCTGGCAATGCGTTTCAGGCAGTTTGTCCAGGTAGAGTTACCGTCGCACATGCGCAAATCGGCAGGAAGTGACCGGCAGTGGAACCAAACAATAAAGAGGGAAGACAGGAAACAGCACGGTTTTGTCTAAACGCTAAACAGCATGTTAGCCTCTCGATGGGAAATTTGAAAACAAAAAAACAAGACCGAACAGTTAACTAACAAAGTATTATACACACTCTGCGGGAAGCAGTTCTCTTTTCATCAAAGCACTTTCAGCTTAAAATACCACATTAACAGGAAGTAGACGTTAGTTGGGGATTGACTCGGACACTGACAACAATACAGCAATGTACTGGTATTAGAAAATGTACTTTTACTTTGTACTTCTGAATATTCAAGTATTTTAAATGCATGTACTTTTGAATACTTAAGTATTTTTAAATGCATGTACTTTAGTACTTTAACTTGAGTAACATTTTGACCAATAACTTTTATTTGTAGCTGAGGAAGATTTGACCATGAGTATCGGTACTTTAACTCAAGTACTGAAGTTGAGTACTTTGTCAACCAATGATGAGATCCATCTTCACCAGTGAATGAGGCTCCAAACGACATAAATCATTGGAGATCAGACCCGTCAATCAAACTAACCCCCGCCCCTAAATCTTCCTCTTTTTGAAGCCTAATATCTCCTTAACGATGAGATGGTTTTCAGATGGACCAGATCACTGAGAGGAAGAGCTGTCTTAAGCTGATGACATCAGAATTAACATGTTGTATGAATATTTAACAATAAACTGGATATAATTTTAGTTGTGGCTATGAATATAGAAATGCATCGGCTTCAATGCACAGTCATGAATATGCATGATGAAAAGCTCCTGATATCCATAATTAACGTCCCTCTGCAGATTTGTGGAGTCGAGGTGCGACGAGAACAAACGTCGGCACAAGTCTCTGTTGTCGTGCTGCAGATTACCACAGACCCAGGAACATTTGCAACTCTGGCACGAGTGTACCCGTTAACCCGTTTCTGATTGTCTTGAATGGGAGGCATCTAAAAATAAATGTGCATCACTTCATGTGGACTACAGGGGGTTGCCATGACAACCGGGCTTGTTTTCGTGTCAAGGGAGGCCAGCTGAGTCTCTGCCAGCGAGGAGGGAGGAAGGGAGGGAGATGGAGGAGAAGAAAGGAGGAGAGACGATGAAAAAGGAGCAAAGGAAGGATGGAGGGAAAGGCTGGAAAAGAGAGAGGGGGAGGGGGGGATGTATAGATGCAGGAGTTAAAGATGAAGGAGAGATATCATCAAACCATAGAAAACAATGAAGAGGAGCATGAAATAGAAAGATGCAAGAAGAACCAAAACTACTGTATGTTCATGCATATGTGTAAAATGCACACATGCATTTTGACGCCTGTGAAGAAGAAATGCTGACTCTGCACACAGCTTTAACCAACTACCACCTTTCCTTGATTACCCCTGCACACCTCCACACCATGTAACCACAGCGACAGCAAACTGACCACCGGCTGAGGAAGCGCCGACCTCTTGGTGATACAAGCCCATTTTCGCTCCCCCATAAAATCAGGACGTACACTGGTCAATGGTGCTTCTGGGCGTTTTCAATTATTTCTATGCTGGCCCAGTGTGCACATATATTATTTCAGTACTTTTCAAGGGTACTGCTGAAGAGAGGCAAAGGCATTCCCCGATAGCCTCGCTGCTCCACGCTGTCCTCATGCCCCACTTCAGCATTACCCACAGTATGCTTACATTAGTGACAGCCCATCAACAACCCCCCACATGCACAGACTCACACTCCCTAAACCCCCCTGCTGAGCTAAAACAGGAAGATCTAAAAATAGCAAATGCGGAGTGCTCATTCGAGAGAAATCGAGGATGAGGGGATGGGGGGAAAAGCACCTGCAGTCAAAAATAGCAGGAGCAGTCCTTTCGATCGGGCTATTTATAGAACGAAACTGGAGCAAAATCTGTCACAGTCTCATGAAAACTTCATTAGAGGAGGTGTGACATTTGTTTTTAGCTTTCAGGGGTGCTTTATATTTAAACTAAACAGAATTTAATGAGAGAAAGACACAATATTCAGTGATGATATATCCTGAAAAAAAGACCACAACATTGTTTGATTCCTTAAGATTTTAACAGAGTGCAGGTAATCGACGTATACACGAAGGATTTAGCTCTGGTTCTAGATTATTGTTTCATGTGAGTGTTTGTATGAAGAAGCTGAGAACAGATGGGAAGCCAAACGCTGCAGTTTTGGAAAGAAGGGGAGAAAAAAGTGGGAAACACCTTTACAGGAAATTGAGTAAATTAGTCTCCATATGGGCTTTGATAGGGTTGTGGAAAACAAGAGAGCTTCAGTTGAGGTGAAAGAGTTGAATGAATGAATAGTTTATTTTGAACATATTTAATAAAAACAAAAGAAACAGACAAAGAAAGAAAAAATCTTAAAAAGAAAAGAAAACAAAAAAAAAGAAACAGTCAAAAACAAAGGAGTAAATGGTAAATGGAGTACATTTATATAGCGCTTTCATGACCTAAGCTAGGTCCCAAAACCCTTACAAGGCAACTCATTCACACACACACACACACACACACACACACACACACCAATGGCTACCGAGATGCCATGCAAGGTGCTAGCCACCATTGGGAGCAACTTAGGGTTCAGCGTCTTGCCCAAGGACACTTTGACATGTGTACAGGAGGAGCCGGGGATCGAACCTTACGATTCATAGGCGACCCGTTCTACCACCTGAGCCACAGCCGCCCAAAAACAACACAAATGGTTGAAGCTTAATCCCTATTTTTGGAGAAAAATTGAAATTGATAACACTGAAATACATTTTAATTAATTAACAGAGAGCTTTACAGAGTTACTCTACAGTAACACTACACTACATATAGTAGGAGGAATATGAAGTCACACTGCACCAAGGTTCATGCTGAAAAGTCTAAATTAAAACTCAGGAAATAACAAGCACCTGGTAAAAGTAGAAAAACTGAGAACTTAGTTGAATTAATCGAAAGCTTTTTAATACATAAGAACAGGATATGTGGGAGATTAAATTGCAAGGAAAAAATCATATAAAGTGCTTTTAAGGAAGTTAAGCCTTTTGGGAAATGACCTTTTTCCTTTAAATTCCTGCCAAGCTAAGTTAGTTAGCTTAGCAAAAAGACGTTGGGTTGGTTCAAAATCCCCAGTCCTCGATGGGTCATTAATTCAAATCTGATACAGTGTGTGTGATGTGAACCAAAATGCACATGCAAAAACACTGTGTTGCTGCTGGAGCCATGCACATAATCACAATTTTTTACACTGCTTGTCGCTGGTAGGTGGATTGTGTGTCGGCTGTGGGAATCATTTTGTGTTTTCATATCGACACATGAGAGGAAACTCTGAGAGGAAACTTTGTACTATCACAGCAAAGAGAAACATTTACGATACTGAATAGGAGGAATTGTTCCCTACAAAGTTTATTCAGATCTGTATCATTTTGGTTTCATTGGTCACAGTGTAACCAAATGTAAAAAAAAACAGTTTAAATGGCTTTTCAACTTTTCTCATTTGGAACATGAAAGTCAATAAAATAAATGTTATTTGATTAAGTCAATCTAGAACATTAGCGAGAGATAGTGGCCCTAGGTAAAAATTAAACAGGAAGGACAGGGAGGCTGAATGTTTGTCGTGCTTTGCTCTGCTCTCTATCGGGCTTATGAGGCTAATTAATGTCATTACTGCTTTTCCATCTCTCGCAGTCCCATCGCCGCTGTTAGGAGAAATTCGGGTGTTAATTGGATTGACGTGTTAAAGCTTATTTCCTGCACGTGACGCATCCCTTTTCGACACCAAGAGAGCAACATCTATTAACAGGTTTACTGCCATCGATGGAGTTTGGACGGGCATCCCCTCATTTGGAGCCCATCTCATCCAGTGTTTAAGCCCCCGGTAAATAGTTATAAAGCCAGAAATAGCACTGATTGAGCCTCATCCTCCTTCTCTCGCTCATATAAATAAACATACACGCGTTTGTGCTCAGTGATCTGTTCAAGCACGTGCACATCCACACGCAAAGCTCACTCTCACACATACAGACCTACACATGAAGGGACGCTATTTGTGCTTCCTGTACGCTCAGAGTCTGTCCATGTCGCATCTCTGTCCAACGTTTTCTTCGTAACACATGCACACACACAAATTTCCTCTATTCCTGTCCTTGTTTATCTGACAAGCTACATCAGAGCCCTGGCAGCTCCAGCTCCATTTAGATTTCCATTTATAGGGTTGAGGATGAATTATTAAAATCACCAGGAGATTTTTTTCTCAGCATCTCTTTTCATAAAATTGAGGTGAATAGAGAAATTACAATGACTCTAATTATTGCTGCAATTCCCTCCCATTAAAACAAAGGCAACGAGCTAGCTCATGTGAGGTGGTAATGAATGCGTGGAGGGCGAGGCGGACAATGGGCAAACCAACCGCAGGTTTTTCTGAAATGGAAATGTGGATACTGACAGTTGCTTTTAAAAATGCCCAACCTCGTTTGATGCACATTTCTGTCTGGCAGGGGCTTCAATAGAGAAGTCCATTCTCAGAAAAACATGTCACGGTCTTTGAAGCTAATGCTGGACCTTCAAGTGCATGTGAATGTTTATGGTCAAAGGAGTCACTGCATCACTTGGTGTCATGACAACACATCTATAACCAACCTTTTCCATGCTTCACTCTCATCCCTGCAACTTTCTCACTGCTTCCCTGTGTTACTTGAAACACAGCTGGACATGGTGCTATCCACCACTTTTTTAAAGCATTATACAGAGTTTTGGAGAATACATCTTACAATCTTTGGTTTATTATTATTTTTGTAGAGTAGATGTAGAAAGCACAGCAGGAGCAGAAAACAGCTTGGGGGTTTTTATGCCACTAGTATTTATGGGCTTCACTTTTAATGCATTTCCGTGGCTTATTCAGCACTCTGCACTTAAAGTTTAATGATTAGCCCAGGTGCAAACTCTGTAAAAATTTGTGTGGACTTCAGAGAATAGTGACTCACTGTCTGACAAACATCCAACAGTGTTTGAATGCTGAGTTACAAAGTATGGAAAAATAACTTACTTTTAATTCTAAAATAAATGTTGATGTTAAAACAGGGTTTCAACTTTTTCAAGAAACAGTTTTCCAGGACGTTTTCGGTGACATGACTAAAGGGGAAATTTGTAACTTTAATGTCAGAAAATATTGAACTTTTATTTTTGTAAATGTATTACTCTAATCCACACACAATCCATTTAAATAGAAACAGATTGCAGAAGTACAAAAAGTGGTAAATGGAGTACATTTATATAGTGCTTTCATGACCTTAGCTAGGTCCCAAAGCGCTTTACAAGGCAATTCATTCACCCATTCACACACACACTCACACCAATGGCTACCGAGCTGGCACTTAGGGTTCAGTGTCTTGCCCAAGGACACTTCGACATGTGGACAGGAGGAGCCGGGTATCGAACCCATAACCTTATGATTGACAGGCGACCTGCTCTACCACCTTAGCCACAGCCGCCCCGTGCAATACCAAAAGTAGCCACTAGAGGCTGTGTCTAATAACTCTGGATCCAATGTACTTCAATTCACTCATAAAAATGAGGAAATACTGAGTCAATATTGAGGCAATACATTTTTTTTCCACAAGTCATTCTGATGTCATTAGATAAAGTCAACACTTCTTCTCAGTGATCTGGTCCATTTGAAAATCATTTCATCATTAAGTTGATATAAGGTTTGTTGAACTTCGGTCACATACACATTAGGTTACCTCAAGGGTCAGACCTGTCTCCTCACCTCTCTCTTCATGTCCAAATATGGTCACTTCTGGCTCCAAAAAACTAACATGGCGACATTTAAACTCCTGGCTTCAAAATACTACAAACCAACAGGTAACATCACATTAGGTTTCTCCACACTATATACAGTCTGTGCTTTAATCTCAGTGCGTTTGAGTCATTTCATTTCAAATTTGCACCTTTTGTCTCAGAGACTTCTTGGGTAAATTAGAAACTTTAATGTCAGAGACGTTAATTGTAACGAGAGTCGTACTTCATAAAAAATGCTGAGATCTCACAGTTTGCCAGGACTACTCAGTGGCTCCTTGTTTCTCCCAGTTTCCAGGAGTTTTCCAGGACTGGACTACTGATAACATGTGGGAACCCTATGAAACTAATTACAATCTGCTGAATCCTGCATTAAGTGTTTAGTGAGATTCAGTTTTAAAAGCTCCTCTTTGTCTAAATCCTCTTCACTGACTCGATCGACTTGTCATCTCCCACAAACCCTGGGCGAGTTTTAAAGGGATCATCACAGAGACAACCAGGGTGTGCGAATGGCGCCAGGAAATCATTTCAAAGTGCTGAGTTAAACAGATGGCCGGCGCACACAGTGTTTGCATATAAACATGGTTTGGATGACCGTGCACTGCCGAGCCAGAACAAACAGCAGGCGTCTCTCTTCTGTCCGCAGGTAAACATGCACACTTTACATCGTGACAATAAGTGCTGAGTCAGGCAGACGTCGCCATCCAGGGATGTTGTGGAAGTATTAGTATTCAGCCCTCGGCGCTCGGTGATAATACTCACACACAACGAGGACTTTAATGCACTGAAAAGAGACTGACATGGAAAAAATCCCACAAAAGGACAGTGTCTTTTATGCTGTGAGTTTTCAACAAAAAAAAACAATTATAGATGTTATTTGCTGAAGGAACGTTATCATCAGGGCAAAAAAAGCAAAGAAACAGAAGCTGAATCAAAAGCAGTTGTCAAAACAACTCAATAAATTCACATTATCTTTGACCCTTTTTTTTTTTGAGTGGCTTTCATTTTGGCTGCTGTGAAAAGAAAATCGTATATGTCATCATGTTCTCAAGCTCCAAAGTCTGCAATTGAATCTTCATCAGCAGCCAGAATAAACAAAGCTGAAGTGGCTATCCAGTTTTTAAAAGATGGTATCACGGCAGACGGCATGATAAAAATCCATAGCTTGATTTAATACACAATAAAAAAATAACTTGGGTACACAGGCTCCATCAAAACAAATCACACTTGTCTTTCAATCTGTGTAATTATATGCAATCTGTGCTGAGGGATGTGGGTTTAATAAAAAGCACTTCAGACTCCAGAAAGAGACCGAATGGCACCAACCTTCAGAGGAGGGACCGGCAGAGGCCTGTTGTACTTGTCCAGGGAGAGGTAGAAGAAGAAAGCTGAGACAGCACGGTATTTCTCTTTCTCTGCATCCACCAGCGAGGAAACATCGACAAACACTTCAATCTCCATCGACTTGTTACTGACGAACGTGAGCCGCCCCGTCACCGTCACCACACAGCCTTGGGAAGGGAAAGAGAAAGATGAGTGTTGTATACTGCTTTTCAGTGTATTTAGATGCACGTACAATAAGCATTAAAGATATATTCATTCAGTGAAACAATACTTCATCTTGACTAATCAGCATTTTCCCAAGAGTTTGATTGAAGCTCCTCTGTCTGTCCTTTATTCATTCATGGAAAATTAATTTTGTGGTTATTTGAAGATTTACAAGAGGAAATCAAAGAAAGTTTCCAAAAAAGAAAGACAGCAAGAAATGTAATGCACAGTTACAGTGAACATGAGCTTAACGTGGAATTAGATTGGAGGAAAGCTGAGAGATCTGCTCCGGCAATCGACTTCACGTTGTTGCATCATGGACTTCTTCGAGTTTGTTCCACCGAGAGCTGGCGGCATGAAACACACTGAATTTAACAGACAATCAATGTCAGGTTTTTCTGTGTTTTTTGTTTGAAAATAAAGCCTGTTATAAACTAAAGTAAAAAGAGAAGTTGCAGTTTAGTTGGTCAGGATGTGAACCTTGGTCACCATATTTTCAGACACATTTCCACCACTGCAAGCGTTTTGTGCTTTTGATTTTAATCTGAGAAACATCTAATCCATCTAA
Organism: Pseudochromis fuscus; assembly: GCA_900323345.1. NCBI lineage: Eukaryota > Metazoa > Chordata > Actinopteri > Pseudochromidae > Pseudochromis > Pseudochromis fuscus. The sequence goes on along the minus strand of OOFC01013361.1, from coordinate 30,730 downwards.
TGTGTTTGACTCATCAAAAATATGTGCTTCTCTGCTTTTGTCACGGCAGGGAGGTGGTACAAAAAACAAAAACCAGTCAACTAACAGTACTGGGCATCGCTGATGTGTTTCTTTATTCTCTTTCATGTGCCTGTACTGTATTATTACTGCTGTTGCCATAGAGACAAGGAGAGAAGGTGTTATCCTTGCAGTCTGAGACAGATCTCCAGTATATGAACAGTCAAAGTCCTAAATAATAAAAGATGTACACGCAGAATAAGAAGAAAAAGGCTTTTATCTGGGTATGTGCTGAAATCCGTTCTGACAATACAGGAACCGGTTCTGTGAGAATTAGACGTGATTGTTGTTCGGTTATGGAGCTCTTTGTGCTCCAGCAGGAAACTCTTGGAAAAGCTTGTGGCAGTGTGAGTTTGGTTTTCCTGACAAACAATCTTTTGTTGTCATACAAAAAAAAAAAAAATGGCCCTGCAAAGCAAAAGCAAAAGCTCCGCCACAAAAGAGAGGCTGATGGAGTCAGTGGTTGGAAAATACAAAATGTGCAACTATGCTTTATTTCCAACCACCTACAGAACATTTCTACAACATTCATAACATGGTTGGTTTTTAAGTCACAGATAAACCGACGATGTTGTTTTCAGTCATGTTCCACGGTGATGATCTTTCTATAAATTATGAGATATCTTTAAAAATGAAGCCCACAGTAATTCCAGATGACTGTCGACATTGAAAGTCATGAAACATTTATTTGGTTATGGTAAAGAAATGAATAACTGAACACTGGTTGACGAAAGACACCCGGTCCACAGGAGAAGGTGTGAGCAGATTATAGGAAATGTATGAAATGGAAACAATACCCAGAAAGTGCAGACAAACAAATTACAGCATGTACTCAAAACGATCTCTTAGTCACGTAAAACAAATAAAATAACATTTTAATATTAATGTTGTGTAACCATACAACATACAAATTTGTATTATATATATTGTTATGTGTGGCTGGGTCTCTCTCTCTGTCTTCTCTCCCTGTCTTCCTGGTCTCCCTCCTCCCTTTGCCTCGGTGGCTGCAGCACACCTGTGTGCCGTTACCACTCAGGGAGGAGGAGAGTATATAGGGTTGCAGGTGAGAGGAGCTGAGGGAGCAGAGAGCTGAGCAGTCAGAGCCGCACACTCCTGGACAGCATGTGGGGAGGTTTTTGTTTTGGGTTAACCTCTTTAAATTAATTCCTGACTTTTTGTTGTACTTTTGTATTATTCCCCATGCATGTGATAGACTGCTGGGTTTTGTTGTTTTAGTTTGGCTGTGGTGCGCCGGTAGTCTAGTTTGGCGTGTCTTTCTTTATTAGCTAGTTCTTTTTGGTTAGGTAGTTTAGTTGTGGGTGGTTGCTGGTCCGAGGGCCCATTGCGTGGCTCACCACATCCACCACCCCTCTTCTGTTCTTTTTGGCTGGCGCCCACAGTCTCTTTTCTTTCATTGTTTATGTTTTGATTTATAATAATGTACGGGAATTTTTAGTTAACCAAAACCTCTTGTCCTGTGTCCTCTTTTTATATGTTTTTGGCCTCTTTTGTTTGAGCCTTGGTTGCCTTTTGTTTAGAGGCCGTAACAAAGTCACCTCATCAAACATGCTGTGGCCATCTTGCATCACACGCTGACAGCCAGCAATGCAGCAGTTGGAACTACCACTCATACATAACAGAAAATTCAGTCGCGAATAAAAGACAAGGTACAATATAAAAAAGCAGGCACAAGTAACATACTGCATATGTCAGTAACAATGCAGCAAGAATAAAACACTCCATTGTGTGTGGATTTCTTTGCAAAGGCTGAACGATAAATGTGAAGCAAAATTTACTTGATAGAAAGAACCTGAAACTACAGTGGATCCCTTTAGATTGCACTATAGGGGGTATTGTGCAATAACCATGTCCCAGTTCCCTCACATACAATGAGATGGTATTTGATTTGAATTATTTTATTTTGATTTGAAATGCTGGGAGATGGTGAAATCGTGTCACCGGAACCTGACAATTAAAAACATTACATACTGGTATGAATGTTTGCCCCATAATTGGTTCTGGTGGTTTAGTGTGATATATATTTACAGTCACAGAGTCTTCCTTCTGGGAGATGCCACATAATATGCCAAGAGAGAGGTTTTAATTATGATCTCACCAGTATGCTGCATGTGTCTTCTGTTGGCTCTGATTAGTGCTTAGGGAATCAAGGCTGTAATTGTTTGTGCTAAGCGAAGTGTGTGTTTGCGTGTGTGTGTGTGTGTCTCAGTGATGAGAGTGGTTGGTCACCCATAGGGCTTATGTTTCTACTCTGAACAGAGGAGAAGTGATTTATATGCTCAGGGCCACACTGTGCATCCAATCAGCATCAAGCACCCTAGGGTGACACCATCATGGTCATCTCTTCTGCAGGAAATGATGCAAGCTCTACTGAATTACATAGGGTGTGAGACCAATAAAATGGGGCCTATTCTTGTCACAGCATCAGATAAGGACTGGCTGCTGGATGCATTGCAGCAATTACTGCAGGCCTGCGCTCCTCGGCTGTGGAATTGGGAAATGATCATCTGTGAAGCACAGCAGAGTACTACCGCCTCCAGCACAATAACTCAACATGTCCACTTGGCTATGTCAGCTCTGCATGAAGAGAGAATATGAGGGACACAAAGAGGGAAAAAGGAGATTACAAGGAGGTGGAAAAAGAAATTAAAAAAAAAAAGGTTAAAGGCTAAAAAGAAAACCACTAAACACTACGCATTGCTAAAAATTGACACTGTGCCCTTTTGATGGATTTAACATTTTGTATACCATCAAATGAGCATCTTGGTCAGCAGTGCGTCCTGGTTGGGTTCACTCAGATAAACAGATGAGAGCGAGCACAGGGAATAGGAAGATGAAAGTGGCTTTTAAACAGTGAGGAAAATGTGACAAGAAATTACAGCCACTAGAAGAGAACAGATACATAGTGAAGAGCTGGACTAATGAGGTAGATGTCTATTTGTATCGCTGGAGACAAGATGGCCAGCCATCTGCAATCAGCTCTCTTTTACTGCTGCTTATTGGTTCGTGCCAATATGATCTCATCTCCCTGTGGAAAGGTAGGCGCAGTGTTTCTGACAGGCCGACATCCTCCCTGTTCGAGGAGGGTCGGTGGGAGCACAAAGGGAGGCGCAGTTGGAGAAGGTCTTAGGTCAATGACTGTATTAGACACACTGATTGATCCTGTGGAGAAAGGTGCTATCAGACCTAATTAATGAGCGAGAGAGGCAGTTGTGTGGGGTGGCCCTCTTTCACTGACCTGGAAAGAAAAGACATGAGGGAAGAACGTGGTGGAGGAATGTGAGCTGGAAGAAAACTAATGATCTGTTTATGCATTTATTTCGCATGTTGAATAAGCATGGAATTATATTACAGCTATTTAATTTGTAGGTATGTAAGTACATGAAGATGCGACCACTGACCTGTGGAGGGAGGGCACACGCAGCCGTTAACTATGGATACTTTCACAGCAATATGACCTATTTCACAACAGGAAAGCAGAGATGAGCTATTCTGGGGCTTATTAGGTAACATAGACCTTTCTGACTTTTACATTAATTAAAATTTAAGTATCAAACTCGAGTGAAATACCACCCTGTCTAGTGACATTCATGTCCATTACCCTTACGCTGGTAAATTCCCTTTTAGGTCTGCGAAACATTTTTTTTTAAAAGACTTGATCCTGATACATTTTATTGTGTATACGTACTAAAAATACAACAGCTTTCAGTGAGCTGCAAAGTTAACTGAAATGCTGTCTTCACCAAGACTATAACACATCTCCTTTTAAGATTTCATGAGCGGGTGTCTCTGATGGGTTGCAATATCTCCGAATCGTTTCACTTTTCATGTCGGCTTCACATCTAGTAAGGGAGACTGTCTGAACTGGGTGTGTTTGCTTGACAGGGGCAATCTGGCTGCGTGTGGGCACTGATGGCATTTATGTGTACATTTTCAGGATATGTTAGGGTAACCTAGCAGAAAGATGTTCTGGTACAGACAGAAATGGAGCTTTCTCAAGGCTTAGGAGGAGACGGATAAATGATCGGACAACATGGAGAGAATTAGGGAACAGTGGAGACGTTATAGTCTCGTCTTAGTTCCTCACTGATCACATATTATTGTTAAAACCACAGTTCTTTGTAGTTCAACTCTGATCTAGTGTCAACATTTTAAATATTGTCTCTGGACAAAGTCTCATACTGATCTTTTTACTGAAAGCAAATTTGATCTCTAAAATAATGATGTGATGCAACTGACTTTGATATGCAGCACCAGGGTTTATGTTCTGACTCACATCAACAATTAATTAATAAACATACTTTTTTTTTTCCAGATGGACCACCGGATCACTGATGAGAAGAGTTGATCAAATGACTTATAATATGACTTATATGAAAATATATCAACCGAATATTTCATGATTGAAAATGACCATTTTTAAATTGAAATCAATGGGAGACAAAGTTTTTTGGAGCCAGCATCGAGTGGCCATTGGGAGTATTAGACTTTTTTTGTACTCATTTTGAGACCTGGTTACGTTGCCTATGTTTATGTACAGTCTATGGTGCTACTGTAAACACTGCACGCTGACAAGAACAGGAGCTCTTGGATTGTGTGACTGCTCATCTACCTGGCTGTGTTGCTCTGACTTCAGTGTCACTGCAGGGTCAGATCAGCAATTAGCTTCCTATAGAAAAAAAAAGCTCTCATACTCTTTGGTCAGCTTTGTCTGAACCTTGACTTGGTGGCCTCACTCTTTCATTTTCATAACTGTTATATATAAACACAAATCCTATCAGCGTAGGTAGTGAACAAAGAAAACAGCTGCCCATCACCCGAGAGACCAGATTCAATTCCCGTTCCTTACAGCTTAAACTGTCAAGAGACGGGTTTTTTTTCCCCCATCTCTCGCTTCTCCTCTTCTTCTCTTTACGCCTGAATCATTTGTCAAAGATTGATCTTTGCTTTTGTTCGGCGTCTCTCCTGAGGGGGTTTGGGGGTGGGCTAGAGGGTTAAGAAAAACAATTCAGTAATCTCAAAATAAGAATATGATTCATTTTCTGTGGAGAAAAAAACAATTGTGAGCTGCAAGTTATCCTCTGGGCACTTTAAGCAATAATGTCCTCAATTATAAATTCTGCATCATATTGTATTTGGTACACAGTTATTGTTGATGGTTTTCTGTTGCTTCTGATATAGAAGCCCTTCACAGTTTGTTCATAACCCAAATGAAACCCTGGTTTCTCTGTCATCACCTGCTCATGTTATCCATCCTGTACAGCACACAAGAGATGATTTAATGTTGACAGGAAGGTTGTGTGAATGAAATGTCAGAGGTCACTGATACAGCAATTAGAGTTGCCAGGAATTT
>OOFC01013361.1:0-25282 GCA_900323345.1 Pseudochromis fuscus | reverse complement strand
TGCCAGGAATTTGCAGGAAGTGGTAAATACAGTAGAAATGATAAACATGACTAATAGATTTTTTTTTTTACCAACTGGTAATAAAACAGTAAATGTTCCTAACAGAGTCTCATAATTAGAGGTTTGTACTGCAGGGCTCCTCTTCTCCCTCTGCTGGGCAGGTAAAAGGTGACATACTTGTGATATCCTGCTGGGACAGTCTCTCATTAATGCCTATGTAGGGACCTTGAAGATAACCTCACACTGCAATTAATCACACTAGCCTTAATTATCTCATTATGAAAACCAATTAATTCTTCACACTCCTCGCCACAGACAAGGAGAAAAAAAAAAAAAGCCGAGATCCTAACTGAAGACATTTTTAGAATAATCTCAAAAATTATGACTAAAAAAATATGTGTTCTTTCTAAGTCTATTCTGTCTCTTCCTTTCCTCTGTCTCTCCCTCTCTCCCTCCTACCTGGTTGGCTGTCCCACTTGCTGACAGGAACTGTCGAGTGAGAGATCTCTCCAGCAGCAGACGGCAGTGACGCCTCATCAGACTTCCAGCAAGCCCTGTGGCCCCTGATGGCGCCACAGCTGGGTGGATGGACATGATCACTCACTCACAGACAGGATTAACCCCCCCCAACTGCATCTGTCTTTGCTGTCCTGTTTCTAATCTCCGTCTCCTGGCCTCTGTCGGTCTTCCCGCTTCAGCTTGTCTCTATCCCACAGTGCTCATGTACATGTCACAGTGGTGTTAAGTCTAGACAAAGTAGGCAGTAGCCCAAGTTCTTAAGACCACAATTTACTGAGCGGGCTTTCGCAGTATTGAGGGATTTTGTCGGTAAGAATACAACTGTGATGTGGAATACAACTGGGACTATTACAGCAGTGGAAATCTATGCTTGGTAATTGGAGCCATTTGAAACTCGTCAACTGATACTTTCATGTTAAGGAAGATAGATTTATTAAATTTTGCATCAAATGGTTTGAAAGAGTGTAAAGGGGGGAAAAAGAAACTTATTCTGAATATGCTCAAACAATCCTTTAACTGCATTTTCTATACTGGTGATGTTGCATAATTTATTGTTAAAGGCGTCATAATTATTACTTTGAGATATACCACAAGATTAAAGTTTCTGGGCTTGCTTTTGTCAGATATAGAGAAGAGTATCATTTGAACTTTTACACCATTAAATCAGGTCTCATTATGAATTCCAAGATCAGACGGTTATCTGAACTGTTATTGAAATACACTTCTTAATTTTAATGTCTATTTGCAGCCTCAGTATCACCCTGCTCTACTGAAATTTGACTGATCTTTCTCCACTAAACGTAACACTGAAATGAGCTGCATCTGAAAGCTGTTTAATCTGACTTAAATATTCTTAAAAAACAGCTCTTTTCTTTGATTTTTTTTTCTTTCCTAACCAGATTTCAGATACATTTTGGCTGCTGTGTTGATCTCTAATGATTTTCCTTGTTACTGTGAGACTGGAAAAATTAGCCCTTGATGCAAAACAGAAAAACTTTAAGACTATTTATTGTCTTTACATTGCATTAAAACAGATGCACAGTAAAATAGTTAATTACAGCTACCAGGACTATCACAACCAAAAGCTTTGCTAATAAAAAATCTCAATGTGCGGTGACAGCTGTGATTGTGCTTTAAAAAAATAAACATATAAAAATTTAATACGTTTGTGGTTTAATTTGGTTCCAAATTAATAATGTGATTACCGTACCAAATGTAAAGGGAGGTTGAGAAATAAATACAAATTATAAAGTAGCTATATAAATGCATGGGAGCACAGAGAGAATCTCTAAAATATATCCAATGCAATGTGCAGCCCCTATCTTCAAAGGTGGTTCAGTTCATTGCCATGGTAGTTTAACTTCCAGCAATGCGAGGATCATACCATCACACTGACACGCGTTTCATCCAGGACCGTAACATACCAGCCCTGCCCACTGCGGCTGCTCTATTCACACCATCTGAGGCTTTGTGGTCCCAGCGGACACGCAGAACAGTGTCGTGCTGAGCTGCTTTGATAGAGACAGCTTACGTTTATCACATGAAAAAAATAATAATGGTGGTGGTGGGAGAGGGGGGTTGGAGCATGAGGAGAGGGGTGACAAAACACTACATCAAAGTGTCGTAGAGGAGCAGACATATGACCCAATGGTTGGCTCTCTCACTCATGCATGCATCGTGTTCTTCTCATGCATGGTTTGCATGTTCTGTTATGAGTGCAGCGTGATGTTTTTTTTCTCAGTATGCTCTCAGAGAATAGGTTTTTTTGTTTGCATATAAGTAAAGTTGTGTGTGTAATTTATTTATATTTTGTATATGTTATCAGAACAGATTGTAGTCAAATATACTGTTAAAACATGCTGGTTGTTTATTGGACCAACTACATGCTGGGATCATTTAACCCAGTAAGATGGGCTGTTTTTACGAAACACAGTCCTGAGTAAACACAATACATTGTCGAATCAGAAACAATAAAATGCTGGGAAATGTAGGGTGGGTAAAACCAATAAAATATTAAGTAAAAACAGTCCATGTTGTTGGACTGAATTACCCCAGCCTGTAGTCAGTCCACTGTTTACCCAGGTCTGGGTTAAAACAACCCAACACTTTTCTAGGGTGTATATGGTAAAAACTGAACTCTTGATCATTTGAAAAAATATTAAAAAAAAATAAAGAATGAAATTAAAATGAATAGTTTGTTTGTCCTACTCTAATAAATAACCCCAAATGATTATTATCTCTCGTGACCTCTAGTGATTAGTAATTATGGTGGGAGCAAAAGAGAAAGTATGATAATATTGTTATAGAGCCACAGAAACCACACAGGGAGGGGGTGAGAGTGGGCGGATGGATGGATCAACAAAACATTAATCAATCATAGTATATTTTAAAATTCTTTTTAAACCACTGTTAAATTTGTTGATGTAGACTATGACCAAAAATATTCGTCAACCAACCTTTGTCAGGGACGAAAAATAAATGAAAATGTTAGGGAGGGATGAATCATGGATTTGTCCCTCTCTAACATTTTCATCTAATTTTTATTCCTTGACTAAAGTGTCAGTCATATTTCGCCACAGTCTTCGTCATCATGTCTGACTTTTTATTTAGTTTGTATTTAGTTGTCATCCGTCAAAATTGTTCATTGATGAATATTTTTCGTCATAGTTGTCGTCAATGAAATTAACACTGTTTTAAACCAACAACATTTGTGCCATGTTAGACTTCTATGGGTTGTACAGATTGACAATCAACCTACATGGCTGATAAGTTTAACAGACTCGTTGGCCCTCCATCAGCCTTGTTTGAGCACTGATGAAGCTTTAAAATGCACGGGGCAATGTGTCTCTTGTATAAACAGGTGACAAGTTGCACCATAGGGGGAGGATTAAAATAATATGATATTCAACAGCAACAAAGTCTGTTCACCAACACATATGACTTGACTTGTGAAGAAAAATTGCTGCTCATTTTTAGATATATTAAAAGTTGAACTACAGAAAACATCCTTTAAAGCCTAAAATAAGCACCATACATATATTTGCATCCCTCTGTAAACGTGTCCCTCCAGGGAAGCACCACCTGTCGGACTCTCTCCAGCAGTCTCCACTTATCTGATGTTACACCCATGATACAGGAACTAATTGGGCATGAACGTGACAAACTAAGAAGCATCCTGTACAAGTCCTCTGCAACACACACCTGGCATAATTTAACTGAACTGAGCAATATGGCACCAAGAATACCCAAAGCAGTGAGGGTTTTTTTATAAACAACTGTCAAATAAATTACAATTAACAAGCAGTCTTAAAAAATACGAATGTGCATGTTTGTACATAATCAATGACATTATTAAAATGAAATCAAACTTTTGGTATTTATTGATTTTTACCACAGCAGAGGCTTTGTACAGAATTAAGTTCAGTAAGAGCCCATGAAGTTTATCACTGTCTGACCTGACCTCTCTCAGTGATCTCCAAAAGCACTCGAGAGAAGTGTTCCTTCAATAGGCTGCGAGAGTCAAAACAAAAGGTTATTTAATCAAACAAGCAGTCTGGTAATATAACTTGCTGGGAACCTGTCATCTAACCCTCCTTTCAGCAGCCTTCTTGTGAGCTCAAGACAATCTTTGTAAATAAAGTGCTGGAGGTGGGAACGTTGAAGGTAGATTACGTAAGATTTATGTGTTCTAAACAAAATAATATTGCAGCATCAAAAATTCATAGTCATCTGTGATCAGCAATGCATACACTGCCACTGATCTATATGGAAAATGTAGCTGCCAGTAATGCGGAGCTGATCTATCAGTGGCAGCAGAAATAAGAGTGAGGGACATGGAGTGCAGGAGCAATTTGCAATCACATGGAGAAAATACATGAATTTCCTGGAGTGGAGTGTGAAGGTGAAAGATGTTGCACCTACGTGAAATTGGAAGCAGACACAACTTTTACATAAATATGATCCTTAGACAAGTGGCTTTCTCCAGCCTGACAGCTTATTTTCTGGGCAGACAGATGAGCGATGTTTCAATGGGTGTGACAGGAAGAGAGCGGCTGACTGTGGTGTACTGTTTTCTCCCAGATGCTACGAGGACAAGAGAAGCCTTTTCGCCGAGAGGATTGAGAGGGAGGGAGAGGATATGTTAAGTGATGGAGAGACGTTTTCTGATTGAAAGAGATTTTTTAGAGGAGAAAGTATTTTGGAAAGAGGTTATGCTGAAATGAAAATGGGACTTCAGAAAGAGACATCACAGGTTATCCCCACGCATTTTCTCCAGTTTCTTTCAGACCAGAAATCTGAGTCAAATCTCTATTAGGCGTGTGCAGAAATCACCTGTTGTAGATGTACTGCGATTCTTTATTATCCCGTAACCAGGGGTGAAAAACTAAATGAAACATACAAATGCTGGTTTCCTAATCAGAGTGTCTTTCAAGGTAGTGAATTTAGAGTATAACAGTCTTCACTTGACCTTGTACAAGCCAGAGTCTAATAGCCCTGAGAAAGATGTCCAACAGTATTAATAGTTAGTGTCACAGATAATGCATTTATTTATTTGTTGGCTCTCTTTCAAAACACTCAAGGTCACCAAAGAGCAATAACTAAAAGCATCAAACCATCTGACAAATTGTTAAAAGCAAAGCAGATAAATGTTGAAGACAACAGGGTGTCTGCCTCAGCGAGAAGCATCACTGAAGTCAACGAGAGAGAGAAAAATTTTATCACAGCGAATATAGGCCACGTTAAACTCGTCTGCTCCGAGGCGAGTTTTAATGTTCTTATGGTGCTTGAAAGAAGGAGGAGTTTGAGAGCTGGGGCGCACTGCAGCTGGATGCCATGACGGCAGAGGAATAAAGGTGAGCAGAAAGATCTGACATCAGCCAGGTGTTGGAGCCACACAGCTTTGTGATGTGGTGACTGTGAAAACAAGTCTCTCTTCATCCATGAGGATTAAATAACAATGGAAAGTAATGTGGTGTTCTGTAGTTGTGCATTTTGTCCACCTGCTACTTCTCAGACTAAATATTGAATACTGCACTGAATACTAGGATGATTAGGATTATTGTTATTATCTTTGCAGCACAAATTACAGGGTACTGATGCAGTGTAAAGGGGAAGTCAGACAGTTTCATGCTCATCTTGGTGTTATAAAAAAAAAAGAATAAATCAGGTGGATTCATTTCTTATGGAGTGAACTATATGTGAAGTCAAAAATCAGTTATATGTGATGCGCTGTTTTTTGTAAGCTTTTGATATGACTTCAACTTTCAGATTATTTAAGGCCAATTCATACTTTCCGCAAAGGGGGCGCACGCCACTAGTAGGCAACCGACGTGCTCTGCGGATGAGGACGCGCTCAATTCATACTTCATTCTGCAGCTTGCTAGTGTGCCTGGCAGACGCGCGCCACGCACCACCCTCAAAGACGTGTTGTAAAGGTTTTGGTACCGGCTAACCTCCTCGCAAAGTCTCTCCATGGAGGCGTCCATGTTGATATACTGGCGAAAGTGCAGTGCAGTTGCTTGTATTGATTTTCACACATGCGCAGTTGCTCACGCCCTCTGCGCCCAGGCGATGCGGTCACATTTTTTGAGCTGCACGCGGACGGCTCTGCTTCTGTCCGCACCTGTCTGCTCGAATGCTTGCTGACGAGTTTACGTCACGTGGACCTTCGCGCACCAACGTGCCCATGCGGACGCGGAAAGTATTAATTGGCCTTACAGATAAATGAAATGTGCAAATGTCCATACAGTACCACATGGCATCTCCAGAGGTTGAACCACAGGACTGTGGTCAGTGCCGCACGGCGAGATGAGGATGCTGCTAATCCTGAGGCATGTGGCCAAATGCAACAGCAGACAGTCCTGAGGGGAAATCAACAGGTGTCAGAATCACTGAATCAGATGACTGGATTTGCAGTTTGCTAGTTACGTGGATCTTCAAAACCCGGATCACGCATGGTGCAGGTGAAGCGGATCGACCTGATGAGGAAGCCGTGGATAAAACACACAAGAACTACCAACTGGATGGAAAGATTAAACAAAGAGCAAACAACAGTAGAAGTCGAAGCTCTGCACCACAGAAGTGACTGAAAGATCTGGCGAGGAGTGGTATTCATGGGTTTAAATGCAGCAGGTGAGTGGATGATTGGATGGGATTGCAGGCAGGTGTGTTGATTCTTCCATCTGTCCTATAGCCATGCCTCTTGATTTAGATGCTGGAGGCGGTGAGCATGAAATGTAAACACAAGACGCACACAGCAAGGCGAAACACAAGAATAGAAAGGCAACACAAGAAGCACATGGCATTTTTGGATTCAGGTGGGTGGTGTGATGTTGTATTTCACCTCAAGAGGGCAACAGTGTTCAGTCCACACCCTCAGTCCAGCTGGATTATGGCTTTGTGCCGAGTAAAAGTTGCCAGAACTGTGGGTCTAAGAGTGGAGTTCAACAGAAGTTCTCCTACTTTTTCCTTTCAATCTGGCTGAAGAACAACCAGCCCAATACAGATAATTAACACTCATGCTGTGATTACTGATAGAAAGCAACAGTGGGTCATTGCTACCAGTTTTTTTTCCCTCTCACTTCAGTAGAAAATCAAACTGTGCTGGGCAGTGCGACCAAACCCTGTCACCAGAAAAGAGTGTTATACTGAATGATTCTGCGCAACCCCTTCATTAAACTAAATGACTCTTTTCTAAGACCCACTGTTTCTCATATTATTTCCTTCTACAATTTCTGCACATGACAGTTATTGAATGTAAAGATTAGGGAAGATTGTGTTTAAGGGAAATTAGCTATGCTTCCCTGGTTAAGATGCTATCATTGCTGTCTCAAGCAGCCTTGATTAGAGGTAGGAAAAGGTCATAGTTCTATCTATTAACAGGTAAGCATTTGTTTTTGTATGGTTTGTAAATGCACCCACTCCCTTCTGACCTCCACACTGTGATTTTCTGCATATGCCACAGTGCTGCCAGTATTGAGAACAACAGCATTTTAGGGAAATTGTGAGTGACAAATTTGTCCATATGAACATGTACACTAGGCTAACGTTTCCACAGTTGTCAATCAGCTATTTGCTTTTCATTATTCAGTTTTATAGTGTTTTTCAATGTGCCCCAATGCACTGTTTTACAGAGCTCTCTTTGAACTCTGAAGAGATGGACTGTTTGTGTAGCCCATATTCATTATCCACTTGATCATATAGTATAGTAATAAAAACTGGAAAGGATGTCGATACAACAAGTGGGTCCTCTATGGCCTCTAGCAAAATGGAGGTACACTATCTATAGGGGTAAAAATAACCTACTGGGATATAATGACTATAAATAATTCATTTCTCCTTCTCTCCACATGCACTTATTACCATTGGATATGTTCAATAACACATATTTGGGAGAAGTCAGGGACAGACATAATATATAGGTTAAAATTAACAGCTATACACTGAACGTATTAGACACGCATACATTATCTCTATTTTAAGATGAACATTGCTGAGTAAAGTGCAATGCAGACTACTTCAGTTTCTAGTTTTGTTTCGGTAATAACTAAACTACTACTACTAAACTTTAAACTTACAAAAATCAAGATGCAATGTAAATTGCAGAAAAAAGTGTACATCATAATTTTAAAGATGCCATCTCCCCTTCAGACATAATTGGCACATTTGCTGGAAAATTATTAGTACCCATGGCTTAGCAGCGTCCACAGGTTGTGTGAGACAGCATGGGTTGTTGCTATAGACTAGAATGGACAAAGCTATGTGAAGCTATGGAGACTCACTCATGGGATTCTAGAAAGAAACAGGATTATGGGGAAAGGCTGAGGAATGTCTGTAGTGACTGAGTGAGGAATAATGAGCAATTTCTGAGACTGGGAGTGATTCAAAGTCTCACAGGTCCTGCTGCTATTGATAATTGGTTTACTGTACTTTAACCATAGACTGTTGGTTTGTGGTGGAGTTTGGTATTTGAACTTCACCATGTTGGTGAGCCAGAAGTGACCATATTTGGATACTATCACGGAAAACCGGGCAAGGAACAAGGACCCAAATGCAGACACCAAGGCATGGGGGAAGCATAAAAGCGATGTTTAATAGACAGTTCAAGTCATGCATAAGAAGGCAATCAGTCCAGGCAGAGGGAAAATAAAAAAAACCCAGACAGAGTTTCCAGAAGAACAGGCAAATCTATGAACATGAACATGACTAAAAGGGCTGGGATGCAAGCTAGCGCTACAACGAACTGGCACAGGACAGAGGGAGACATGAGGCTAAGTACACAAGGTAACAAGGCACAATGACACACCAGGTGGAGAGGACAATCAGAGAGCAGGTGAGACGAGATAGATCATGACAGGTGTGACGAGGATGGGAAAGGAAGGAAAATCCTGCAAAACACACACAAGACAAGACTATCAAAATAAAACAGGAAATGGCATGACAATAACTGAAAATACACAGAACCAATATTAAACGCATAAACAGATATGATGTGAAATGACACAGACATAGTGACAAGACAAGACATGAAGATAACTAAAGCAAAACCAGACAGACAAAAACTGAAACTACAACACAAGAAACAAGAGTAAACCCTGAAAAACTCAATACAAGAAAATAAGATAATAATCAAAACAAACTGGAAATACATGTAATCACGACAGAGATGAAGGGAGGAGTGAGGAGGCGGGTCTAAACCTTGACCACAAGGATACTGTCCAATGTGTATGAGCCCTTGAGTTTAGGGCTGATCTCCCTGGAGACTAGACCTGTCGATCAAGCTAACCATGCCCCTAAATCTTCCTCTATTTCAAGCTTGATGTTTACCTCGTTTTTAAGTTTTTTCATATATGAAAAAAAGTCCATATATGAACCACCACATCACTGATAAGAAGAACTGACTTTAGGTAATGACATCAGAATAACTTGTCAACACAACCCTGGATATTCCTGTTTTTGAAGCCTTTTTCCAAGTGGACAACTTTAGTTAAGTTTAGTTAGTTAGATTGACATGTCTGGTCTCCAGTGAGACTACAGACCTGCCAAATTAGCTGACCTGTTCCTCTTTTTGTGGAAATATATACTGACTGAGCATTTCATGATTGAAAATGATTTTTAGAGCCAGGGTTCTTTGCCTAATTTTTGACAACCAGTTGCTTTGTCCGAGCTTTTCCTAAACCTAGTTTATTTTACCAAACCTCAACCAATGTATTGTCACATCATTCAGCAGTTTATTTGAGGGGTACAGTATCCAACTGCTCCCATAGATTAAACAGCCTATTGACCTTAGGGGAGAGAAGTAACCTCTAGTGTGCATGAACTCGCCTTTTTTTTTTTTTTAAATGAATGTGGTAGTCTGTTTTGCTTTCATAGACAAGTGGCTATTGACGTTTACTTTTCACATTATCTTGCTGTTTACTATCTGGATGAGCAATGAGAGCAATTTCAATGCAGGACAAACCAAGCAATCATACATTTTAATAAACAATTCTGTCAAATGCATGGTTTGAGAAGAATGCTTTTGAAACTGCAGATATGCATCAAGGGAAAATATGACTAAGCCAGCAGCCTAACCCAGTGTTGCTGAAACAGGAAAAAATACCCTGTCAGTAATTTAGAATGTGAACAGATTGTTAGAATCTGAAAATGATGGCAGCGGAATAATTATTTTTGACAAGCCGATTGATAGAGTGTTGGGCTGTTGACAAATTGCAATAACAAAATCCTGTTTCTGTCAGCCACTTTTGTGTATTACCATTTCCTTTTATATGAATAGAACATTTTTAACATAAAAATTGACAACCGAATTGATACAATCTGTCATTTACAATATTTCACATTTCTTTGTCAAATTTTGAGATCAGCGTACATGGCATTTTGATAGAAATAAACTGTCAGTTTTATACAGGAATGGTTGATAATATGAATGTCACTGTCATGGACTTAAGCAAGAGCAATGGACTTCTCTGCAGAACTACTAGAGTCAAGACAATTGTCACACACCGAGCACAGACTGTGTGTGTGTAAAAACTGTCACACACTAATTTTCACTCTCAAGCACAATATTTTTAAAACCTCAGCATCTGACGGGGTAGTAAAGTGCTTCACTACTGCTTCAATTTGTGCTCCAATGATTCTAGTTATTAATATATAGACTGTTTATAGAATCAGCACGATGTCACCTATTGGTTTGTACAGTTGTATTTTGAGAGTTTCACATTTGAATGTTGCCATGGTGGTTGTTTGGAGCCAGAAGTGACCATATTTGGATATGAGCAGAGGAGTGTGGAGGCGGGTCTAACCCTTGAACTCAAGGACACTGTCCAATGTGTATGAGACGCGAATTCAGCGCCACCCTCATTGGAGATCAGACTTAAGCTTAACGTCTACCTAATTATTATTATTTATTTTTTTTCAGATGGACCACCAGATCACTGCTAAAAAAATAACTGACTGAAGATTCATCAACTTCATCAACTTTCTCCTCCTTCGTCTGACCACCAGCTACACGGAGGAGGGACTGTCCTCTGTAATGAATACACAACCACGGAGAGCCGAGTTGCTTTAGTATCATATAGTTTAAAACACACTACCTCAAAGTGATGCTTCTGCAGATGTTAAATTACGTTTCTTGTGTTGAAATGTCTGTTTCTGCTGTCACTCCTTCAGACACTCGTTTAGCAAACGCTCCGCTCAGCATTTACTTCTCTCCTCCGTCAGCGTAAGTATGTATTTACAAACAGCAGACATGATGCAGCCCTGCAGCCTTTCTCTTTCTCGCTCTGGTCATGTGACGAAAAACACACGGCACATGGCAACCACGGCAACAGTTCATCTGTGTTTATCGCATGTCGCGCAAAGTGAAGTTGAGGATATATGAGATAGTTTGAGCTTATGGATCGGACAGGTTCTAAAAGAAAAATTCGATATCCGATCCAGTCATTTTGGCCTGGATCGGACCATCCCTAATTATACTATTACTATTACTATTACTAAAGTCTACAAGGTAATGACTAGCCTTATAAGGACCTGGTGTGTTTGGAAACATTGTTTAAAACTGAAAACTGCTGTGAACATACAGTAAATACAGAAATTTGTGCCAAAATAAAAATCAAAGTAGCAGTTTCCTATGAAATAAAATGATTAATTACTGGCCTGACTTAAAAAATTATGGCACAGCAAAGTGTGGTCCCAAGAGGAGACAGAGCCTCCTGATTATACCAGTGAGATTTAACTCCACGGTGTAGAGTAAGATCTGAACAGGGTGTCCATCAGTTTCAGGGTGCTTTATCTTCCCTCTCCTTGCTTGAAAGGGGGAAGAAGAGAAGCATGTTCAAACAGCCATTCTTCTTCCGATGAAAGATGTAAAAGAAGAATAATTCATCAGCGTCTCCACTGGATTCATAAGGCAAGCAAGCTATTATTTTTGTGGGGAGTCTTTGTTTTCTCTCTTCACAATTTAAGTCCAAAATTGAAAAAGGCATTGTTAAATGTGAGTTTTAACAAATGGCTCTAAATCATCAAACATAATGACTAAAATGAGTTTCCTTGATAAACACATTAAAACACTTGCTAAATGTGACTGAAATGTTTCTGCAAAATAACAACACTGGATTACAAAGTGTTCTCATAATGAGGACCTGAGTACCCCCAAAGGGACAATTAGGTGCAATGAGAGAGTTCTGCTGACACCGCTGATCTGTAGAATAATTAACACCTCTGCCCTTTGTGTTGTCCCCGAGGAGAGACCCTCTTAACCACAGCGGTGCGTAAGTCTGATGGAAACTTTTACACAGACGTAATAAACACATTCACATTTTGAAAACATTCAACAACAGACACACAAAAGACACTTAAGTCATGAAGATTAGTTGTGTATGAATAACATATAGAGTGGCATGAGAAATACACATGTAGACACACTCTGGAGAATCCCAGGAAACAAACAAACAAAAAAAAGAAAACAGTTGCTTTGTCAATTTAAAATTCAGAGGCTGTTTCCACACCTAACCTGTTTGGTCCAAACAAAACTCTGCTCAGTTTGCCCAATTTGTGCAGTTTATTTGTGGCTGTGAGAAAGCTGACAATCAAACCCGAGTGTGCACTAAACACCCCGACTGAGACCCTCTGAAAACACAATGTGGTTTGTTTGTGCTCTGAAAGCAAATGGAGCAAACACAGGATTTTGTGTAGATCTCTGATTTTAGCATGAAATCAAAAGCTGCACTGTTCTCATGAACTGTTCTGGTGGCAATCTCGTCTGAAAAGGACGTTTATGTAAATATTGCTATACACACTAAAAAATATTGGGTTGTTTTTACCCAGAAGTGGATACATATTGGACTAACTACATACTGGGTTAATTTACTGAAGCAAGATGATTTTTTCATTCACCATTTTGGTTTTTTTCCACCAACATTTTAATGACTTTACCCAACATTTTGCTTTTTAAATCCAGTCCAGTATGTTGTTGTTATTTTGGCACCATCCTCTTGTTTTTACACCCATCTTTCTGGCTTAAATTGACCCAGCATGTCCAACATTTACCCATTTTTGGGTTAAAACAAATCAAAATTTTTAGGTAGCACATATGTTAATCAGCATCAAATCAAAGCTGATCAGTCAAAAGCCTTTTAAACTGTGGTCTGTTTTGTTTGTACTCCCTGTTCCCCAATAATGTCAGTACATTAAGTCTGAAAGTCGGAGTGTTTCCACAGTATTTAACCTTATTATTTCTGTACACCTTGTGTTTTTTTCTTCTGTTTCTACCTTTTTGACATTCTTTACACATGATAATGTGATTGAGTCACAGCCTACACTAACAACCTAATGTTGTGCATAGTCAGTTATTTCTTTGTGAGCTGTTTGTGCAACAGGACCAAACAGTGTGCGTTCTGTTTGTGTCTTGTTTGCTTTATTTAATTCATGAAACTCTTATTTTAACCTTAATCTGTTTTTTTTAGTTGGTTAAATTTTTGTTGCTTTTATTCTACAAAAAAACACATTTACTACCAGTCTGTATTCTCCTCTGTGTGACGTCGTCTATTGCATCTGCAGAAGTCAGACAGAAAGCAAACAGTATTTTTTTAATTACCTCATTGCAGTTCAATTGGTGAAAATTGACCTACATTTAGGCCAGATCAGGCATGTGCTTTCTGAAGAAAATGATAAATGTTTGAGAGGTGTTGGACTCCAACCCAGCCTGTCTCTGCTGACTCCGATCTCCAGACACTGTTAGTCACCTCTCAGTATGACACATTGTTCAGAAACTACAAAATAAAAATACATCCAAGACTACTGAATTAAATGTGACTGCTGAAGGCATAAAAACAATTTGGACAAGATGTGATGCTTTTAGCAATGTTAGCTGCTTGGATTAGTCGCCAAGCTGCCTGGTTAAAGGCACAGTGCAGAGGTTGATGAAAAACTGAGAGCTCATATGAAAACATTTTCAGGCATATTTGACCATTTGTGAAAAACTCATGAGTTTTTCTTTGACGCTGCTATTACCACTACTGCCATGACACAGTCTAACTCACGGTGTAGCTTTCACATGCTTAGTCCTTATGATGTCAGAGCATTTCAACCAATCAGAGAATTGGGAGGATTTTCTGACATCGTCTAAGCCCATTTATAATGACAGCCTCTATGAAATCGTCCATGATGAGGGAGTTCTGACTCTGATTGTATGAGCTCTTTATTTTCAAACATTCCCATTATTCAGTAGTTTATGTCATAATGTGTCTAACAAGCTGTATACTGACCATGGGTTTTCCATTCCTTTAATATTTTACATTGTGCATTCAAAATGTCATTGACTGAATGATTTTCCAAATTAATAAATGGTAAATGGAGTACATTTATATAGTGCTTTCTTGACCATAGCTAGGTCCAAGGCAACTCATTCACCCATTCACACACCAGTGGCTACCAAGCTGCCATGCAAAGCATTAGCCACCATTTGGAGCAACTTAGGGTTCAGTGTCTTGCCCAAGGACACTTTGACATGTGGAGCTGGGGATCGAACTGACAACCTTACGATTCATAGGCGACCCAGACCTGCAATAAAAACATGTAGAAATTGTCGTTTGAATCACAGTTTCACTTTTTGAAGGTAATTGTTGCCCCTTTAGTGTTGTATTATGTATGTTTTTGACAGCTACTGAAAGATGCATTTGGGCAAAATATGAGGTAAACAAAAATTACTGTCAGAAATATTTCACCTAATAAAAAATCTGCCACAGTGCTCAATTTGCCCATCATTAAATTTCTGTTAAAACTTGTATTAAAAAGTCTCTTTCTATGACATTTGATAAAAAGGGATGAATTGGAAAAATTCAAATTACAAAAAATAAAAAAATTGAATAATAGTTGTGTCATCAGCAAGAGCAGGTCAGAATGGCTTGATAATATGCATAACAGAAAAGAACAGCCGCTGTCCCCACAGGTACCCAGTCACTCCTTGTCAATTTACCAAATTATATTTTCATTATTTTCTTTTCATTCCACTCATTAGAATAGTTGAGAAATTAATGAGGGATATCCGCAATACAAATTTGCTGTGAAGCGCTGTTTTTTCTTCTACTAATCACATTCCTCTTGAAGGATAGAGGGAGAAACAGGAGGAAGAGGAAAGAGAGAGATCTGTGTGTGTGTGTGTGTGTGTGTGTGTGTGTGTGTGTGTGTGTGTCTGGGAGGGGAGGGGGGTGCAAAAGGGAAAAGTTGTGGGGTGAGTTAAGAGGACCCTTGGCAGCAGCTTTAAGAGTCATAGATAAAAGTGAGGAGGTAATGTGACGAGGCTGAGCAGGTGAGGAGCACTGAGATCAGCCTAGAGGAGAGATAATTACACAGAAGCACAGGGATTACCATGATTCTAGATGAAGTGGAAAAGCCATGCAAAGCATATTATTATGATGAGAGGAAGTAGAACTAGATCTGTATATAATTCATCCTCTGTGGCAGCATGAGAGGGGAGGATTGAGGAACTTATTTATCCCTGGAGGAGTTCAAGGTATTTAGGCCTAAATAACAACCAAGGAGACATCAAAGGGTGTCAGCCCACAGAAAGAGATCCAACCTTGCCAAATACCACGATTGCCGCACGATTGGTAAACAGATCTATTCGAGAGATTGCTGACTCCATATATTCATTTTTCTCTTTTATAAAATATAAATACAGAAGTAGCTATTTTTTCTAGTAATTTCTGTGAGTATTGATATCCAATGTTATGTCCACCGATCACTTCCAGTTATGCAGAGTGCAGAGAGAGATCAAACATTCGTACATAATAAAATATGCATACAGGACTACATATGTAGTGTGTGTTCAAATATTCATACGTGATTCAGCTCAGCGTACTGGCATTTGTGGTTTCTCACATTAAGAGCAAAAACTCACAGTTCTGTGGTATGACTATGAAATCTTTTACTCTTGTATCGCATTTTTAAACTGTGGTCTAATTCACACATACCATTTTAATACGCACATCTGTGGCACCATAGTAGAGCATTGATGCCCCTTAACACTTCTCTGCCAGCTGTGTTTTTGTCGACAAGTAATTACCCCATTGAGGTTATGAAATTAGTCTCAGAGGAGTGTGCTCTTTTCTTGCCCTGGCATGATGTAACATAGACTTTCACATACCTACGTTTGTGTCGATGATATATCCTTAATTATGATAATTATATGACAGTTATTCAATATGATCTCATCTCTTTGGCCTCTTGTTTAAATTTCCACTTCTACCTCTAATATGAATGATAAATACAGTGAAATGAGGCTGTTTGTGTTTACATTTCAACAACAGAAGACCAAGATAGGACACAAACACAGATCTAATGGAATAAAATCAAGAGATAGCACATTGGTGTTACATATTCTGACTTGTACTAAGGATGTACACATAATAGAGAACAGAATAATGAGGTGGGAGAGAAGACAGAACCAGTTAAGCACACCTACGTGTTTTAAGCTCCGGTTACACTAACATCTATGCAAGAAACGTGTTGGCACTAATATAACGAAGATGATCTTTAATGGAGATGACCTATAATGGATGGTGAGAATTCAAAGTTGTAAAACAGCTAAATACATTACAGCAGAGAGACGTTTCTCTTTATTTTTGCCAATATCAGGCAAAATGTATGAGGTCTGTGTTGTTGTGCAGCCAAACTGTGGATGAGTCATTGTCTTTGTTGAGGCCCTGTGGGCAGACAGGACACCCCGAGGCTGTAGCAGGGTGGTTCTTTCGTGGTAAAGCTGATTGGACTCACTTTGAGACCAATGAAGTCTGGTGGTTAGTTTTCATTGTCTACCAGTTATGCAGTGTTGACAATAGCAGCAACAAGAAGGAAAGGGATGTTAAGAAGAGCAGTTCTCTAATAACTGTCTTACTCCACTGAAGGTCAGCCTGAGGAGTAAAATAGTGTCATGCCAGCTTTAATATTTCACACTAGGAAAACATCAGGGGTCAGTGGTGAGGGTAAGAATGAAACGGTCAAACAGGGAGCCATTCTTGTCTCTGTGGCCTTACAGAATTAAAGTCATAGACTGTATATAGAAACGGACAACACAACCAGGGATCAAAAATTAGGCCAATGTGGAAGTGTAAAAAACTGCAATATTCCCGAAGGCCGCTGGATGCTCCAAAAAAGATAATAGGCTTCAAAAAGAGGAAGATATAGGGGCGTGGTTAGTTTGATCTCGAGTTCTGGTCTCCATTGAGACCAGCATTGAAAAAGAGTCTCATAAGTTGTGTTAACACTTGGTTTTAAGGTGGGTGATCAGATCACAAGTGGACAGTACTGAATAAAAGTGTAAATGACCACCAAGACACTCTGAGATCTCATCACTCAAACCACATGTGGAGGTGGTCTGGGATAAATGTGACCGCAGATCTTTTTTAGTGTAAACGCTGCTACGTCCCCAATAGGGACATAACAGAAATTATCTTGTGCTCATTTGCAACTTGTAAACAACTTGGTCCCATCACTTGAAAGCTGCTGGAACAGCCAGTACATGTTCAGTAGTTCTTCAATCATTCTGCCTTCTCCTTTCGTCGAGCTAACTGTGCTACAAGTTTACAAAAACTGCCGCTCTTCTGACCAGTTACATGATGACTGTGCGCGCCCAGATGTTGCCGTAGTGACATCTACACACAAGTGGTTGGCAGGATGGTTTGGAGACGTATGTTAAATACAGGTGTGAACACAGATGCACCTGTTCTGTCCACTTGTGGTCCAATCACCCGAGCTGCATTTTAAAGCCAAGTCTGAACAGGGATAGTGTCCTCGGGTTCAAGGGTCAAACCCACCTCCTCACAAGTCCACAAACCACCGGGTGATCCCACGTTAGCTTTGTCCATACTATATAAAGTCTATGGTTAAACTACAATGAAACCAATTGTCAATGAGACTGGAAACCAATTCCAGTTCCAGCAGTGATTCATTCTCCCTCATTCAATCACGTTAGAAGATCCTCAGCTTCAACCCATAACGAGTTTCCATAACTTCATATCCTTAATTGTTGTTTTTAGCTGTGAGATGAACTTTATTTACTCTGCATGCTTTACTCTTAAAAATGCAACCATCCACTCTCACTGACCTGACAGTGCTGAAAGTCCTTTCCAAAATTGTACCAATCAAAACAATTTTCCTCGACAGTGACTGCCAATTTTATTTTGAATACATGGGTGATAGATCTCCTGTGTTGCTCCAACACTTTGTCAGTTTTTCTGTTATGTTCTCTCAGCCTCACATCACCCTGTCCTGCCAACAGAAGTGTGGAGCGAGTGTTTCCACAGTTAGCACAGCTGATTTCATTCACAGCGGTAGATCTGACATCAGTTGAATCTTTTTGTTGCACCGAAAGTCTTCTTTTGCAGCATAGCTTTTCTTCCAAGGTTTGTTTAGTTGTTTTTTTTTTGGTCACATTTTTGTTTTGTCTGTGTCATGTAATCCGTGACAATAAAAATAAACAAAACAGTACAAAGTTGCACATTTACAGTTCAGATAGGAATAGAAACAAGTAGCTTAAATTAGAATAAAAGTCAACAGTCAAGTGCTCACAACAAGCGCACAAACTTATTCGAGCAGAGTTCAAGCAACTTTTATGTTTATAAAAAACATGCATGTTTCCTTAAAAGTAACATGCACAATTATTTATTAAAATGCTACATAATTGTTACCATGCCAACCACGGCTGTGTGTCACTTCTCTTTGCAGGGAAATATACTGATGAATTAGCCAGTGATATTTTCAGGTGACCTTCTCTTTCCTTATATTACTGCATTTAATTAAAACGTGTTACTATTTTTCAAACTTAACTGTGGACATTTTCTCTCTTCAACATATATAGCACTCTCAGATAGTCTTTAAATGTTTAAATAACAATATTACAACGGTGCTCCTGAGCTTTCAATGCACAGCCAGATACTTACTGACAGTGGCTATCAGATTCACTTAAAATGAAACTGCAGAGGCCATTGTTTTATTCATGATACAACATACTGCTGACTGTTGCAAAATGATAAATAAATGTGTTTCATAAATACATTTCATACTATGATAGGTAATAAAATCCATCACAAATTAGCATTGGACACTGAAAAGCCACTCTGCAACATCCCACGAAGCAAGTGAAAGCCCTCCCCAGAAAGTTCTCCATCAGGTAGAGAGTTTAGCTTGTGCCTTAATAAAAACTGTGTGACAGTGAAGTTTGTGAAATATTCTGATTCCCTAAATATGTCACCAAAGCCCTGAGCTCTCCACCCTAAACGGGGCTTGTGAGGTGGATAAATATGCTTTCATTTTTCATCCTGTCTTGCCAAGGCGAGCAAACCATCTTCCATTTGCTAAGGTCTTTGCCAATAAAGACAGAAATTTGATATCTTAAGATAACAGAAATGATATTACCCAGAAGCCATAACTGAGTCCTGTCAGAGAGGAGACGGAGTGAGTGATTGCCCCCAGTTATGCAAGAGCTGATTTATCCCATTAGGCTTTGGTGTAGGCGCAAGCCCAGAGCTTGTGCCACTGAGGCTCACTAGCAGTTATTGCCTGACATGAAAATTCTTCTTCAAGCGTAAAGTGTCAGAAAGTAGGATTGATGCTTCTACTCATTATTGCTTCTGCATTTTGGGATGAGAAAGGTAATATTAGCTTGGAAAAGATATGAATCGCAAAGCCATGTGATTGATATTTCTGAGGACTTTGTGGCAGTTGAGACTTAAACTAATGGAGGGGAAAGGACACAAAAATAAACAGAAAACAAAGAAAACCTTATGAAAGAGTAAAAATATGTGATCAAATATGAAATAGTGTGCATGTGGGAAGCATAACTTTTGCCTTATTTCACTAATCAGCAGGAGTACTAACACTTTCAATTCCTTCTCAGGCAACATGTATGTGCGCGCACACCAACACACACACACACACACACACACACAGAGTTAACATACAAGCACATTTTTTGGGAATACATTGTAAATAGTGAATAACTTCTAGGAGCTCTCAGGAGTATCAGAATTGATTCACCTCTTGATGTGCTTCTCTCTTTGTTGCCTCAAATGGGATTATATGCTACAGAATACAATACCAGCACTACATGATGGAGTGTGTTTCGTTAGCACTGATGTGATGTGTTAGCCAGAGATAAGACCTTTCAGCTTTACTTGCACTAATCAAAGTGTTAATGCTAAGAATAAAAAAAAAATCAGTCATGCCTTCCAGTCTGGACCCAGTGTTGCTGCTTGACATTTTCCCTTGTGACTTAAATTTGCCTGAAGTATTTTTCCTGATAAAGTTCTGTTATAACTTCTGTTACTGTTTGTGTTATAACTCATGGATTGCTGCTAACTTTTCAAATAACTTTTCTTTTTTTTAATGTATTCCAGTGACATTCGACATCTACTGTAGAGTTATTTAACCCATGCCTTCTTGACAGAACAAGTATTGACTCCAAGTAAATTAGCTCTGACTAATGCCTGTCAGCTATCAGTAACATCTCTAAGTAAGAAAACACAGTACAAAATACACTCACAGTCAATGAAAACTTTGAGGTACAAACGTACAAATATTTTTACTTGGACGGGGAGATATCCCTAATTCTGTCATTTTTTTCCAAAGGCATGCAGAACACAATGTTGGATTATTCTTTCTTCTGTTCTGGTTCAGTGAACCTGTGGCAGGACTGTGCTCAGACTGAGCTGAGAAATGTTAAGCCAAAATACTACTTGGAAGTTTTCATCGACTGTGAGTCTACATTTAGGTTTTCTTGTAGTAAAAACTGAGTTCATCCCGCTCAGTGTATACAAAAAATTCTGCCCAATTTCAGTCCAGTTGATTGAGGTCATTTTTGTAAGTGTGAAAATTAGTCTGACCTGAACTATTGTAACTTGAATTAGGGCACGCGCAAGGTAAAGATCAAATTACTGAAATAACATTTGGATGAATTTAATATTTACTAAAGCGACACAGTAAAGGTGCAATCTAAACTGTATCTGAAAAAACTTAAATTATACCAGAGATATCTGGTAAACTATGTTTATTGATGAAAATTAAACTAAGTGATTTGGACTGGGACCTCTGGACCGGACTACAACATATTCTAAAAAATAAAATAAAATTTAAAAAAAATTCTCCAGAAACATTTTGAAATTCACATAAAACTTTCACAAAATATTAGATCATTTTTTTCTTTCTCATTTAAAATTTTGATTATATGAATATAGAAATACATTGAATTTCAATATGTTGCACCCACAAGCCACAGACAGCAGCTTCAGATGCCTCGAGGCTTTTACAACTAGGTAGCAGCCTTATAATACAAATGATATTTACTTACAAAACATAATTTTGCTGGATAAAAATAACTGTGAAATAAGAGCCTGCTGGCTGCATTACATTAAGAGTAACAGACAGACTATCTAACAACATTTGCATTAAGAAGCAACACATCAGTGTGGTGCAGGAGGAGCTTACAATCTATGTGAGTAGCAGTGCTGACCGATACATAGGAATAAAAATCTACAATGAAAAAAAACCACCAAAGATTATGATTAACCTCAAACAAATACAACTACTGCTGCAAACAAATACTCAAGGAGCAAGGAGGACATTTATGGGCTTGTAATGTTAAACTTACAACATGCAAGAAGTGGAAGAAAAATTATAACAAGAATGATGTGCAATCATCAAGGTCGTCTATCAGCACTACACAGTGTATATAGAATGAACGAAGCTTGATATCACCTGTTGGTTTGTGGACTATTTTGAAGCCAGGAGTTTAATGTGTGAAGGTCACCATGTTGGTTTTTTGGAGCCAGATTTAGATATGCAGGGAGGAGTTAGGATCTGAGTCGAATATGAGATCAGACCTGTCAATCAAACTATAACAACACTCCTAAATCTTCCTCTTTTTAATATCTACTTAATGATGAAATGATTTTCAGATGGACCACAAGATCACTGAGAAGAAGAGTTCACTTTAGCTAATGACATCAGAATGACTTGCAGAAAACTTTTCGACTGAGTCTTTTGTGGTTCAAAATTACCATTGTTTGAATTGAACTCAACTGTAGCCAGAGTGGGGGCAGTGGTCAGCACTGTTGCAACACAGCAAGAAGGTCCTTGGTTTGAAAGGGTGGGATTTCTCCAGGTACTCCAGTTTCTTCCCACAGTCCAAAGACATGATTGATAGGTGAATTGATTACTTTAAATTGACCGTAGTTGTGAGTGTGGATGGTTGGTTGTCTCAGTGTGTTGGCCCTGCGATGGACTGGCGACTCATACAGCATGTACCCCACCTCTTGTCCATTGCCCAATCTGACAAACTGGTGTAGAAGCTTCATTTTTGAGTATCAGTCAGCTTCACCCATTTCTGTATACAGTCTATGATTAGCACCCACCACTACACTAATGTAAAAAGCCTCCCAGATAGCAGACTCTCCTGTAACAAATGTATCCATTTATTTTCTTTAACAGGCAGTATTAGCACAGACGAGGCAGCAGGACCTGTCAGCCTGCTAACCCAGCTCAGCATGGTGCTCCAATCTCTGCTAGAAAAAAACAGCATAAACCAGCATAGGACTCATGGTCTATGTTGTTAGTATTGGGTTTTTTTCAGGAGGGATTAACCACCAGATGAAGACATGGATCCACATACAGTTGAATTCAGTTCAATGTTATTTGTGGTGTCTTTTCTACATTACATGTTAGCTTTCCACAAAGGAGACAGAAGGTCTGTTTATGTGGTGACCTGTATATCAAGGAACATCAAAGTCCACTGAGGCTGGACTGTTGTACTTAGAGATGAGTACTCGTCATGGATAATGCCTTTTTGCCGAGGCCGAGCAAGGGAGTATTTTTCATTATTATCCGTATCCATGTTAAATGAAAATTCTCATTGGGTAATTAACTGCTGTCCGTCACATTCGATCACCGAGCACATCGTGATTTCCCAAAACGGAATCAATACCACATGTAGCAATGGAAAACTGCTTTGTTAACTCAATCATTTTGTAACTAATTCTAGTTAGTTAGTCTGCTGAAATTTTTTTTTTTTTCATGGACTGACAGTAACAAGGTAACAGTAGTTTGTTAACAGCGGCTAGCTTGCTAGCGGCCGGTTGTTGTGAACTGGCTACCTATGCAGTGACATACTGACCTTTTACAGTGACCCGACCCCAACTTGGGTCCTTGCCAGTGGAAAAGCAAACCGAATCATAGGCAAAACCAACTAACCACCAGGTCTAACACCAGCACGGACCTAGCACCTGTTGTTCTTGAAAAGGGGGACGGTGAACTTATTTCATAACGTACGTAGTGCATGTGAAGATTGACAGAGCTGAAAACGGCTCGTGTTGCGTGGGTCACTGCCTTGTGCCTCCGGTCAGGTTTTGTAGGTTTTCTTGAGCTCACCTCTCTTTCAGTTTGTATGCTGTTTAAGATTTCTCAGTGAATTTAATTCATAAGAACACGGTGCATTTGACAAGACAGAGCTGTAAACAGCTTGTCTCCCATCAGTCACTTCCTACTAGGGATGAGCGAGCACTATCTGTATATAAATCCCACCGATTTCTGGTTAAACTACGACCAGTTCCAGTTTAGGCCCCTCCCCCTCTGAGTACAGATACGGATACAGATAATGTGAATGGGTAAACAGATACAGATACAGATAGTGTTGTACTTGCTTATCTCTGGTTGTACTGTCCAACAAAAAAAACATCCAATCCAACTGGCAGCGGCAAGTTTTATACTTCAACTCTGAGACTAAATTATATTGACTGAATGACATGAATTAGTGGTCGGGCCAGACAGAGTACATCAAAGATTATCTCCACCTGGGTACAAATTTCTGGATGAAATGATTTTCAGATGGACAACCAGATCACTGATAAGAACAGCTGACTTCAGTCGATGACATCAGAATGACCTGTGAGAAAAATATATTAACTGAATATGTCATGATGGCAAATATTCGTTTTTTAACTGAACTCATGTGCAACCAGCATCTAGTGGTCATTGATGGGATTATACTGTACCTGTTTGCACTTCTGAAGTTGGCCTCACTTTTGAGACGCGGTTTCTTCGTCCATATATATATATATATATATATATACATAGTCTGTGAAGTAAAGATATCAAACCTGATGGACTCTAAACTTTTCTGATATTCAAACAAACTTCTTCACCCTTTTTGATTTGTTCCTCTCACAGTGTTGGTGTTTGAGTAAAATGTCTTTTGACATGATGAAAGCATAAGTGATGTACTGTAGTGTGACGACTACATCAAAAACACTTCACTAGCACAGTGGTATTCCAGTCGACTTGGCCTGCTCTGCGTCCCCAGTCTCTCTGTGTCAAACACTTGCTACAAGGTCTCCTACAATTGTTGCTCCCTCACTCCTCTGTTGCATTTTTGCTGATGGAGTTTGGGGTGAGCCCAAGACAATTTCCTCCTTCAGCAGATGACTGTGTCAAACTCTGCACATACACCATCATGCACAGTGAAGGTCAAACATTTGGCTGAAGTGACAACAACTGAATGCAAGAAGATTTTATAATACCACTTATTAAAATCATATATATAAAGTATATAAATGTTTTTTTTTCTAATATTTAATTGTTGCTTGACTTTTGTGAAGAAATAATCTTGTAATTTCACTTGACAAACTCAGCTCTGTAGATATCTGTAGCACCTCTTCAGCATGTTTATGGGCCTCGTCAGTAACAGCCAAATACGGGTGAATACATTCTGGGGTCTGCATTTTTTAAACCATAACATTATCAGTGGTCCTGACATTGTTCAGACACCGTTAGCGCCACATGCTGTCTACAAATCAAAGACAACAAAGACAGATGGGAGGTGGAAGGAAGTCCCAGGGGAAAGGCCTTATGTCTCAGTTTCACTGCAACAATGGAACACGTGCGCTCGGTATTGTTGCCATTGTTCACTCACACAGTGTGCATCAGCTGACCACAAAACTACATCACATCCTGTCTCAGAGCTATTGATCCCGAGTTGTGGGGCCTCATGGTATTTTAACGGATGAAGAGGTTTCCTCAGTAATCTTCTGCTGTGAGAGGGGCCCCCGTGACACTGGCATCTGGCAGTCGCATCATTCAAACAGGAACAGGAAAACAATGCTTGCATTTCCACCAATCAGATCCTAACATTTCACAGCACTTCGCTTTTTTGACCAATCAAGTGTCTCTGTGTCAGTTAAATTATTTTTGTTTTATTGGTCTTATTTTTCCTGAATGA
>OOFC01013360.1:0-11456 GCA_900323345.1 Pseudochromis fuscus | reverse complement strand
AAAAAAAAAAAAAGATTACTGGGCTCATTATGAACTACAACTGGGTGATTAGAAATCACCAGTTGACTCCATCACTCACACTTCGTTGTTGTCCTGCAGGTCGGGCAGAGCTTGGATGTCAGCTGTGCTGGCTGCCGTCAGCAGGGGAGCCAGCTCAGAGAAGAGTTTACCATCTTTCACCAGGTGGGTGTGAAGCAGCACTGACACCATGGTGGACAGGTACTTATCAGAGAACTGGGGATTCCAGGAAGAAACAGGAACAGGCTGCTGAATGTGCTCTGAGTATCAGTGTCACGGTGAGGTGTAACGGTGCGTGATTCACCTGGACTGTGTCCTTGTTGCTGTTGTAGTACTGAAGCACCAGTCTGACCGTGCTGATGTGAGCTGAACTGAGCACCTGCTTCAGGCTGCTCAGCGGTAAACTGAAGTACTCCTTCACAAAAGGAAATTAAATAAACACAAGAAACATACACACACACACACACACACACACACAGACAAACACTTTGAAACTTCACCCCAACATTTATTCTATATTTCTCACCTTAAAAAGAAGCAGTTCATCACTGCTCACTTCTCTGCTGGTCAGCAACAAGTTGGTTAGTACAGTCTAGAGAAGACACACACACACACACACACACACACACACACACACAGAGATACACACACACATACACAGTTGTTATAGAGGGTTTAAGAGCAACATATAATCTGGGCGTCTCCTCTGACACATTATTGTAATTGTCAAATCAGGTGCAGGCCAGTGGAGATTACACCAGAGGAAGAGATTCGTTACGTCGATATCAATGACAGGAGTGTAACCAGACACCAGCTGTAGGCTGGAGGTCAACTGCTATACAGTGACTCTAATGGTAACTGATACGATAATAATTAGACAGATTATGAAGTTAATGAATTGTTCAAACACAGAAACAGATTGTGCCGATCTGAATCAAAGATGAGCACTGATTAGCCTGCATCAATTCTAGTTGATTCTCACTCTGAAGTCAACAAAGGAAATAGTAAAAATCCTCAGTAAAACACTATACATAGACCGAATCAACAGTAGTAATCCAGCAATATAATATACAGACAATTATCTGTGGTAGAAAGTAACAAATGGCATATTCTCAAGTTTTGAGAATGTTGTATTTGAATTGAGCCACCTCATTTTAAATACAGCAAAAGTCACTATAATGAGGCCTTAAAGCATATTTTGCTGTTTATACCTGTGTATTTTTTAATACATGATTGATACATGAAGTATTTCTATATTATTCTATTTGCTTTTTGATTCAAGTAAAAGATCTGAGTGGTACAAAGTTTTGCAGTACAGGGATTCTCATATTTCAGTATATACTTGTACAGATTTATTCCAGCAGCATCATCCCTCTACTGAAGTAAAACTGGAATAGTTCCTCCATCACTGATAGCAACATACCTTTCTTTTAAACATCTTTACAATTACTATACCTACCCCGAAGCACTGCAGCAGGATCCTCTTTTTCTCAGGGTTGTTTTCCCTCTTGAAATAATCAATGACAGACTTCAGCACACTCGACCTTATGGTCTCAGTGACGTGCCACGAGTTGTCCTGGATCTCCTCCAGGGTCAACAAAATCACTACAGTTGTGCTGACTGCCTGCTCCAGCAATGAAGCCACAGGTGGAGTCAGCAGACGCTCCACCCTGGACCCCACACTCTCCACCCAGCAGCGCACGATCGTCTGCAGGACCATGTTGTGAGTGGCACAGGGCTGACACGCTGAGGCGAAGTAGGCAGAGCAGCTCCAGTTGAACTGTTCCACCAGATCTCTTGCCAGGCAAAAAGCAGGTTCTGTGGTGGTGTTGTTTTTGTCTGTGGTGGTAGTGGTGGTGGTGGTGTAGTTGGTGTAGGTTTTACACATGCTGTTCACCCACATGCTGGACTGCTCGCGGGACAGAACAAAGAGAAGACCAGCATCCGGGCAAACAGAGGAGACAAAGTTGGTCTGGTCCTGCTCCCAGCACTGAGTCAGAAGAGCTGGATCTGGAGGAGAAATGCTCCAGCTGGAGTACTGGCACTGGTCAGCAGGGTTAAACCCACCCAGGCCCCCACCTTCACCAGGAGACACTCCTGGATCTGAATGGTTGGCACAGTGTTGTATTAACCAGGTGTTGTCCTGATTGGCTAACAGGTTGTGGAGGACTGTGTCATTGCTGCAGACTTTGGTGGTGAAGTTGAGCGGGTCGATCTCAGCGCACAGAGCGAGGTCAGTCATGTCCACAATGATGGGACGGGACCAGTCAGAGTACCTGCACACCTACAACACAGATGATGGTACAAACATTAGATTGTTAAGTCTGTAATGTTGTGCTCATATGATAACATGTTTTGTGTAACAGTGTTTATTGTTGTCTAACTACTAGCTTTAGCTTTTTATGGATTTTTTTTATTGTTTTTTTTTTTACAAGACATGTGACCACACCCTGCACTCAAAAAAAACATGCTATTTTGTTAAAACACCCATAATGCAACAGTTTATGTGTCAATTAACTAAACAATCTGTAATGTTTCAGAACCAATGATTCATTTTCAGTTTATTGTCAGGAAATGTATCAAATTTTAGAAATATTATATTTACACTACTGAACTTAAATTTATTTAGATTTTTATGTAAAAATATGATACATTAGTCATGTAAGCATGCCTTGTTTGAACAGAAATGCTTGGTGATTCTTAGTAATAGGTCTTACATGTTATTTTAAAATACAATATTAAATTAACAAGCTATTTTTGTCATTTTACTAATAATTTCATATTTTAAAAAAAATACAGGAAAAAGTCTGTAAAATGACAGATTTGTTTTTTTGTTTTTTACAGTGTGTATGTCATACTGATAAAGGTCAGTATTTTTTATTCATCTGAAGGCAAACACTTTGTCAAATGAGACTTTAAAATACTGCTTCCCATTTTGTGTGTTAGTGTGTGAATTAGCTTTAGTTCTCACAGACAGATGTCACTCAGGTGAAATACCCACATGTGATGACATGGTTATTTCCTCCATGTCGGTGCAGGCGGACGCCAGCCATATGTTCTGAGGGTTTTCTAACAGCTTTTCAAACACAGACGGCTTGCAGCACACATTCTTTTGAAAAGCGTGCTGGTCGTGCTGCCAACAGAAGCCGACCACTGAGTCATCCACTTCCTGCTCTCCCCACGTGTGGTAGTCACACCAGCCTGTGATGTCGATGGGCTGGGTGGGCTGAGGGGGTGAAAAGCTGAGAGAGGCGTTGCAGTGTTCCTCAAGCCAGGCGTTCTGGTTATTAAGCAGGAGGCTGTTTAGAAAGGTTTTGTTGGAGCACACCTCTCTGGAGAATCCGCTCTGGTCGATGAGGATGCACTGGGACAAATGATCCGTGGTAATCTGCATCACATCGTGCCACTCTGAGTACCGGCAAGTTTCTAACTGCAGTGGATTTGAGTCATAGTCGGCGAATGGAGGTGGAAGAGGCATGCTTGAGCAGTTAGGCATGAACTGCGAGTTCTCCGGGTTAGAGAATAAAAGCATGAAGAAACCAGTGTGCTCACAGATGAGTTGGGTCAGTCTGGTCCGGTCCAGGCTCATGCAGAACTGCAGCAGGGGGGGGTCCACTAGAAACGTGGGATCGACAATCCACTCCTCATACATGCAGAACTGACTCATCATGTAGCTGAGGTCAGCAGAGGAGTTAGCACAGTATCCGTACAACCAGCTGTTCATCTCATCCAAGAGCAGCTTCCTCATCAGCACAGCGTTGTTACACACCTGCCTCACAAACTCCACACGTTCGTTATCGCTGCACAGTGACACAAGGACGACATCCACCACGGCGTCTTCCAGCCAGCTGTTGTAGCTGCAGGCGAGCTGCTGGAGGTTGGAGGCTTCTCTGGCTGCTCGATGAGGTGCAGAGCGAGGGAGGACGGGAACAGTTTCATAGTAAGGGGTGACGGTAGGGGAGGGCTGCACGTCCCCAACACTGCAGTCAGAGGACCTGCTGACCAGTGGAGACATCAGCATGTGGAAGCCATAGCACGTGTTGCTCCATACCTTCTCTATCTGGTCGGGGCTGAGGGAGCTCAGCGCCTGGCAAAAGGTGACGACAGATGTGGGTGATCCCACTGTGGAGTCTGTGAGGATTTCAACACACTGTGTGTCATTGATCGAGGCCAGATCGCGGCGATCGCACAGGAACACGTTGCTGGTCCCAGTGTAATTTTTTGTTTCGGAGACACTGCGCCGGAGGGGGGCGCTGGGAGGGCTCTGGCACTGTGGGTTTGTGTACGGTGACTCTTCTGGAGGCAGGAGGATTTCCAGGAGGATGTCAATGAGCGAGGAACTAAAAGACCAGCTCACATTGTGCTTTATTCCCCTAAACAAAAACAAGCATTTAGTTATTAATACAGATGATACCAATGACATAACATTATTTACTGAATACAGATTCAGTGAGAGCTGTTTTAGCTGCTATGTATTTAAATGCTTTGAGATTGATGGAAGATCAAAATAAAACATGTTTGCATTCTTTACCAATTCAGTCTTTGAATTGGACTCAGCATCAGCATGTACATAACATGAATTATTGTGATTGGTTGTTTCCAGCTGAAATGCACCTTGGAAGTTGTAGTAAACTATTGAGTGCACCTGTCTATAAGCCGCTATTGAATTTATTCAAACAGTTTCATGTGGTCCACTCTGACCGGGTCTGATGTGACGAGGCTAAATGTATTGGCAGCACGGAGCTTGCTAGCTTGTAAAAAGCCAACGACCTTCGTGCCACCGATACATGAGCCACACCGGTGTTTAAGCCGCAGGGTTCAAAGCGTCGGAAAAAAGTAGCGGCTTATAGTCTGGAAAATACGGTATTTAATTTTTTTTAAAATTCTGGAGATTTTCCATCAAATTTCACTTTTTTGTCTCCCAAAGCAAAAGAATACAGTTGAAACTCACAGAATACTGGCTTATTTCAATCTTATCTATCTCTAAAGACTGAAAAAGAGGGACTGTAAAACTAGCAGCACGGATGTTTATTGTTTCATCTGTGACCTCAAACAAGATGGGGCCCACTCTTAAAACTACAGATTACATAACAGTTTACATAAATTTCACTATTGACTCACCACAAAATTAGCTGCTTGAGATCTCCTGCAGAACAAGTGGGAAAATTATTTATTAAGTAAAGATGGAAGAATTTGTAATAATAAACTTGGTAGCACACTTCATATTTTATATTATAATAAAATGCAGTAGTTACAGTATCTTTTTCCCCCAAGAAATTATACTTTACCTTGATCACAGGTCTGTTCTTCATCTAAAAATGGGACTTTAATTCCAAACTGTAGAGCTATTCTGATGTAGTCCATTGGTGCTTGGAGTAACACGGCCATAAACTTGAACACATACGTCACAGCTACATCCATGATGCTGCTCACAGTGCTCAGCAAACCTTCAGACAATGAGAGACTTGACAGCATATTTAAAAATGCCTGCTGAAAACCATTTGACACGGCTCTGGACTCGCCCGCCCTGACATAGGCCCTGAAATAGCTGCTGGACTCTGCATCGTTTCCCAGTGGAGCGCAGGTCTGGGATCTCAGAGAGGATAGAAACACCAGCAGTGGCTTCCCAATCTCCAGAGACACAGTCTTTGTCAGCTCTGCCTGCACGCCACAGTCCTGTCTCCCAGACAGAAGACAAACTAATGTCTTTGGAAAGTCCTCGATGAATCTGTCTTTCAGCAGCGGCTGGAAGACATCATACAAGTTGTTCATAACACCATAATATTCATTGAAGTTGACAGCCTCGGCTGTGGGAGTGACGCTGAAGCTGCGAGTGTTTTCATCAGACAAAGAGTGGATCCGATTAATAACCTTCTGGATGTCTTCCTCTAGCTTGGTGTCCTCATCAGACATGTGATTTGTCTTTCTTTGTATTAATCTGGGTTGTGAACACACTTGCTGGACATCACATAGGGACCCTGTAGATAATGAGAAAACATAAAGTATGAATCTTTGTAAAGCCTCTGTGACATTTAAAAAAAAACTTTATTCAACCAGCTGAGGTACAAAGTCGATATGGCAAATTAAAGTTATTATTCTTTATAAGCTTAGTAAGAAAGCAAAGCAAAATATTAATTAAGCTCCTCCTTCTCGTGACAACGTATTTCTAATAATCAAGTAAATAAGAATCAATCAATACTTTGTCTTTCTGGATTTAGTTTTAATTGACTAATATTGATCTCAAGATAATACGTTAAGGTTTCTAAAATATTTTTCATACTTACCAAATAAGATGCACACCATGCAAACAGCTGGTGCCGACCACATTTTAAGTGTCCTCTAATCCAAGCAGGCAGCCACTCCAGGTAATAATACAATAAATATAGTTTAAATCCTGTTATCCTGTTGACGTGGGAGAAATATTCAGACGAAGCAGAGCAGCCGGAGAGAGAAAAGGCTTCATATTTGTTCACGCTGCAGAGTCAGTGTTGGCGCAAAAACGCTTTTCATATCCAGACTTCATGTTGTCCCCATCAGGCCGAGGTGGTGATGATCCCTCCTCCAGGCTCCGTGCTCCTCTGCTCCGGGTCCAGCTGCAACTCTACCCCGGCTCTGACAGCCGGGTAATTAAGGACACCGGGAAAGGGGAAAAAGCAAGGTGCGAAATGAGGGCTGTGAAACGCAGAAGGGATTTCAGCAACAAGCACGGTCATCGCTGCTGCATTATTAATAACGTGTGTTGATTAACTCCTCCATGAGAAACCCGAGTCCTGTCAGAGGAGACAGAAGACACCAGACTGACGGCTGGAGGATTTACATGACATCTGCTGCAGGAAGACCTGTGGACAACTCAGGATCACATCAGCCTGACACCAAGCTGCATGGAGATGGAAAGGTTTTTATGAAAAGCTGCTTCTATGGAGCTAAACCGTAAAATAGCTGTAATTATAGTTTTCAAAAATATACGTTGACCTGTTCAGGGTGGACCCCGCCTCTTGTCCGTTGTCCAGCTGGATAGGCAGAACCCTGAGACCCAATTGGACAAACTGGTATAGATGATAAATGAATTAACAGAAATTACCTGGTTATGGCTGATAGTCCACGTTTTTGTACTTCTACTTTTCTTTCCAATTGTCACTACAGAAGTGAATGGAGCGAATGTTAAACTCATATTTTAACTTAATTTTACTTTGAATTTTAACTACTTCCGGTATTTCTTCTTCCGCTATTTCTATTCCTATTGGGTTCCACTTCTACGATTTAAGCATTTTAAAGCAGTTCTTGACAATGTATTTTAGCTTTCACACACATTTTCTTCAGGAAATGCATTTTCTAGTTTTATTTCCAGTGTATCTGGGCTAAAATGACCCAATTTCATGACAACCTTTTTTTTTTTTTTAAATCTCCCAGGACACATTTTTTCCCCCATTCAGGGAAAATAAATGTTATTTTTTCTCACTTTTATGTAGCTTTATATACTTTATAAACACTTAATTAGCTATGCTCTTTAATTTGGTTTGCACTATTTTAAGTTAAAAAAATGTTACATATGAATCATCACAGACATTTTACAGTAAAATAAAAGTACTATATCAATATTTTACACATTATCTGAAGAGTATCAAACATTTTCTATAACAAAATCCTCCTGAAATATAATAACACTTAGTACATGTCTTTGTTTAAGTAGGCTGTTTGATTTTAATGCAAATTATGAGAATATTTCTGAATGTTGGGATGAAGTTGATCTGAAGTCTTGATTGTGATTCATAGTGCACGTGCAGGATGCTCTTTGCATCCACAGCTTGTGAAAGGCCTGGATACAGAAACCATGTTAGGATTAGACAGAGGGAAAAGAACCATTTAATTTTACAAATAACATCTTTGATTAAAATAAGGAAAACAACCAAAACACAAGATCTTTTATGTATTTTAAGTTATCTGGCAAAATCTTTTTCTATTTTCTTACACAAATTGTTTTTTTAAGTTGATAGAGCCTAATTTGACCAAGTACCAAAACATGACTTAGTAGTGACATATTTTGATTGAACTTCAAAGGTGTATTATGTACTCATTTTCTTCTGTTCACTTACAAGCATTACATTTTTTTTAAGTTAGTATTTTGTAGCACAGTTAAACTGTGAAAGCTGCATGTGCACGGGATTTCCTTGTGAGATTTAAGGTGTTTTCCTGGATTGACAGGAGGTGAGGGTCATACCATGTGACAGTGTCTTAGATGAACTGAAACTTTTTATTCCCTACAACACTGAAGCTGACAGCTTTGTGTGAAAACCATTTCCATTAAGGTGTCAAACTCGTGCCACGGAGGGCTGAAACCCTGCAGGTTTTCTTTCCAACCATCTCTGAAGCAGTTCATCTCACTGATGAGCTCCTTGCCTCAAATAGGAGGTGTTGATTAAAATCACCTGCTTTAGTGACCAGCTGGAAAGAAAACCTGCAGTGTCTCAGCCCACCGTGGCACAAGTTTGACACCCCTGATCTAAAGTGTTGAAGTTAAGACAACAAACTGCTCCTTCACAGGCGTCTGGAAAAGGAACAAACAATTATTTTGTACTGATAATTATTAGCCAAGAAGGATAAATACTTAAAGGTTAGGCCTATATGTTTGGTCTACTTTTAATACCATGAGGTTACTGTAAGTGTAATATTATTGTACCCTGATGTTTTCTCAACGTTTGCCGCACGTCTTCAGCATCATCTCTGACAGTGGAGAGGAATAAAAACAAAGGGCATGCAAGGCATTTTTAACTTTAAAACTTTGTTTCAGAAAATCAATGTAACTGTATATACACTTTACAATAGCATACAGCCTGACAGAGAACAAAGATGTCTTAAAACATTTTTAAATACATCTTCAGCACAAATAGCAATTCTTGCAAGTAAAATGGTTTAACGGATATTGGGGGGGAAAAAAAACAAAAAAACAAACAAAAAAAATCATTAACACGACTGCTTTTTTCTGCAGAAAAAGTTCCATAATTAAAATTTAATTCAGGACTTTCCCACAAAGCAAGCTGTATTCTCTACATGCTAAGTTTAACAGTTCAGTGACATTGTGCTAAACTAAACATACAGATATTTGTAAGAAAAAAAAAAACACTCCATCTGATGTAAAGTAAAATCTTCATTAATACATTTAAAAAGTAGATATGACATGCCTTTTGAAATCAAAAATACAAAAGATTTTCCTTACTTTAAGGATTTTTTTAAACATGAAGCTGCATGTATTGTACAACACTCAGTGTACAATAAACTGGTAATGCACATAAAAATGAGCTGGATGAAAAGTATCAAACGCCTCCCACTCATCCTTCAGAGACAAAGCCACGACGGATCATTTTACATAATCACACAGCCCACTGAGAAGAGCGCACCTGGGCTACAGCACACACTCAGGGTGAGGCTTGCATACTAAAAGATGGCAGTCAGCATGGTGAGAGGTCATATGGGGTCAGTCAGCGGCGCGACCATGGTGGGACCTCAAGACATTTCCTTTTCCAAACACATCATGTTTTTTTTTGTTTGTTTTTTTGACTCCTCTAACATCTGAGCAGCAGGTACGAGCTGCCGTCCCGTCTCATCCTTTTGTTCTAGTCGATGAGGACACACCACAAAAATGGAATTTGGAAAAGACACTTGAGCCTTCACCCCGTGTACAATTTACATTCATAGTCTGGACATATGTACTCATAACACCATTGTGCCCTTTGAACAATTTCACTTGAAAATAAATTTAGGAGAGCTACAAACTGATGAGAAAAAGGCAAAAAAATAATAATAAAAAAGGTGAGCACCAAACAGATGGAAACCACTTCCTGTGCTGAGTGAGCAGTAGGGATTGTTCAGGGCAGCCCAGGACTCAATCCCGGGGTGACGGGGGGGGGGCGGGGGACTCAGAGTCACAGTAAACAACACATACTGCACACTGTAAAAAATAGGGGGATGACTCCAAGTTTCAGTATCTACAGAGCTTTGAGGTCTGATTGTCTCTTTCCATCGAAGCATTTTATGGGTGACGCCATAAGGAGGCCCTTATGAAGAGAGGAACTGTATGGCACTGTACAGGCAACCCAAACACTCACGTTTGCTTTGACGTAAAATGCACTTTGATTCAAACAAAAACTGAAAAAAGTTCAACAACGCATGCCAAATTGTCACAGAGAGAATAACTCTCGAGGGTTTGGGCGACGGCCTCATTCGAGTTTTCTTGCGGTTACCTCCCAGGTTTAGGCTTCAAAGGTTGCCAACACAACATCTACATTTCTGCCTACTGTGTGTCTCACTATTAAATAAGTTAAGTTGAAACAACAGAGGAGTAAAGTGTCTGTTTGGCTTGAGAGTCCAAGCTGAAGTTGGGCAAAAGAAAAAAAAAAGAAAAAAAGAAACACAACATTCATATAGTTACCATTCTTAAACACAATACTTTGAAACTGTGCTAAACAAGGAAAGAAAGAACAAATGCTTCAAAGTACTAAGTAAACGTAGTGAAACAGACAGGCAGAGGGGCAGTCAGGGAGGCTGACAGTAACAGGATGTTGCTGGTACAAGGTCTGGCCATAGATTCCTACCGTGGGTAGACTTCATGACACACACTGGCAGAGATGTGCTACATTAGTCATAATGCTACTGATATAGCCATCAAATTACACACGGCAACTAAAAGAAACAGAGTCGCTGATTTAGCCAGAATACTTGATAAGGAGTAAAAGACAATACTGATTACAAACCAATGACAAATCAAATGTTATTAAAAGAAAAGAAAGAAAAAAAAAAGGTTAATGTTGACACGTCACTTTAAAAATGAATGCCCTCAAACCATTACAATACATCAGATTTACAGGTAAGAAGATTCTTAATCCTAACATTTAATTAAGGAGCCATGTTGTGTCCACAGTGAAGCCAGCGCGTTGACTGAAACCTCTAGTTGTCACAATGAGAACAAACCATAGTTCAAGTCCTGGATTGATTTCATTAGACAATGCAGTGGACTGGTATTAATATGCACCCATGTTCTCCTATTAGGAAAAAGGCTTACAATAAAACTTACATGACTCCTTTTAAAATATTGTATCTTATAAACAAAAGTTAAACATTATTTTGAAACGCCATCTTCTTTTTTTAAAAAAAGAAAAACAATGAAACACCAGGTTTTACCAGAAAAAAATGCAACCAACAATATAAACTTGACAGAGCTACGGAGGAATGCATATGATTTTAAAAGGCTACAGATTGTAGGTTTGCCCAAACACCAAATCACTCAGTGTGTGTGTGTGTGTGTGTGTGTGTGTTGGGGGGAGCAGGGGTAAACAAACACACATGCACAGATTGATTTACAGGCCAGTCATTCCTGCAGAAAATGGTCTGTAGCCAGAGGGTGTCTGTCAGTGTACGTCAGCGTCAACAGCGTGAGCACCAGG
>OOFC01013359.1:0-11471 GCA_900323345.1 Pseudochromis fuscus | reverse complement strand
GTTTGGGGGGGGGGGATCAGCTGGTGTGTGTGACGCATTCCTGCATCTGCTCTCACGGTCAGGTGGTTGTAACTCTACCTGTTTCCCAGACACACCTCTATACTGAAGAATTGCTGAGTAATGGGAAAATAGCAACACACACATGCACAAACACACATTCACGGTGTTACCTTCACAACCACACATAATGCCCTGGGAACTCACTAGATTTCTCATGGGAAGTTGAAAATGTGTCTGATCACAAGGGTAAACACACACACACACACACTCACACACACATATACACTCACACACCACTTTCTCCAGTCTTAGTGGTTGTTGTTGTTTCCTGTGCTCTACAGCTCAACTCCTGCCGACCCACCTCCCCCCTCAAACCCACATTTTGTCTTCCCTCTGACCCTCCCTCCTCCTCCACTGCATTCCCAGCTTGGCTGAAGCGTACACATGCATGACACACACACACACACACACACACACACACACTCTCACACACATATAGTGATGCAGAAGCTGACTCCTCTCGAGGGGCTTAAGAGGCTCAGAGTGAAAAAAAAAAAGTCTGACAAAAACTCACAGCTGGCTGGAGTCTCTCCCTCCTTTTTCTCTCTCTACCACAGGCAGCGATGTGATCACACAGTACTTGAGCCAAAGATTTATTATTAAATTTGTGCTGCATGGCAGGCGGGTTGCAAAGTGGAGTCCCTCTGAGCCTGATCTTTTCACTGGGGCAGTGTGTACAGTGTTGTCTCTGTTCTCCAGAGCACTGCATTTAAAATAAAACAATGAGGTCAGAGTGCTCACCGCTAACATTTATGTGATGGTGTTTACAGCCACATTAGACATGAAGTATAGATCTTTTAGCGGACAGAAATTACAGTGGTGTTAAGCCTCTGGGCGTCAATGACTGCACAAACATAAAAAGACTTTGGGTGTCCAGCCTCCTGCCAGGGCTGGACTGCAGCAGGAGTATTGATCTGTTCACTTGCAGGTCAGGAAGCCTCTTGGCATCTGTGTGGAATAATGAGAGTTATAAAGATTTCATGGACACACACAGCCATTATTTCAACAGCACTGAAATGGACACAGTGTGTTGCACATGTGGTCATTGCTGTATAAATAACAGTTGTACTTTACTGTGCAAATGTTTCAGCCACTTTAGATGTTACTTATCCAGCATCTGAATGATCCAAATTCATGCAGCTTGACAGTGTAAAGTTAGAGTCATAAATAATTATCTTCATGGACAAGAACAACATGGAGTCCTGTGACAGACTATATGGCCTCTGCCTCCTGCAGTTTTATGGAATTGGATCTTTATCAGGCTTCTTGGTTGGACTAGGGCCCCGTCCACACGGAGACAGGTTTCAGTGCCTTGGTTTATGCCTTGCGTCCACACGGAGACGGAGATTTAGCAGCTGAAACGGATACTTTTTGAAACCGGGTCACAGAATGAGAAAGTCTGAAGACGCCACCCGCTGCGTCTCTGTGTGGATGGCGAATACACATTCTCCTCAAACACTGCCGCTGTAGCCCCGCCTCTGACCCTTAACTCGCCTGCGCAACCCCGACAACAACAGTAAAAATGGTGGCACACAGCGTAGCGTTAGTGCTGCAGCAGCTACTGGGCTTGTTTTGACTTTTACAGCAAAATCTTCTGAAA
The DNA here is from genome assembly GCA_900323345.1 of Pseudochromis fuscus. Classification (NCBI taxonomy): domain Eukaryota; kingdom Metazoa; phylum Chordata; class Actinopteri; family Pseudochromidae; genus Pseudochromis; species Pseudochromis fuscus. The sequence continues at coordinate 9,811 of OOFC01013359.1, read as the reverse complement.
CTACACAACTACCGTGAGCAACAAGTGTGTGTTGTTGTGGGTGTTGGTTTTACCTCGTACGAGTTTAATGCACATGCTCCGTGTCTTCTTCCTTGTTTTGGTGTGTTTCTGTGGCAGCGTTACAGCGCCACATACAGGCCTGGCATACTGACTTACAGCGTTTTCAGCGTTTTCATGTGGACGCAGATATAAATATCCCTTTTCGGGGGAGACATATTTGTTTCGTCTCCATGTGGACAGGGCCTAAGATAATGTTACAGATTCTGTGTACTGTAAAACTCTGTGAACATCTTGGCTAGGATTATTATCATGGCTGCAACGTTTGGGATTATGTATAACTAAAAACTTCCACCAAGCCATAGTCTGATCTCCAGCAGATTTTCGACATCATCTGTTAAGATTTTACCTGAAGAACTGAAACATTTCACTGTTTTTCACAGTTAGTTTGTTAGTTAGTTATGGCACATTTACACTGGTACTTACTCGCTTCGCTTCAGTTTTGGTGCATTTACACTGGCAAAAAAGTCCCTGGAAGACAGGATCTGTCCTCTGATCTCACCCAAAATGTCCTTCTTTGTTCCTTGAGTAATGTTGTATCTTTCCAAAACAAACTGCCCAATACAGCAGTGACCAGGCTGAAAATCAGCCTGAGAATCAGCATCATACCCTCATCATCATCGTGTCATTTCAGATCCATTGTCCTGGAAAACAAGCCAAAACAACAGACTATTCACAGACCGTCTCTGGTGTGTGTTTATTTCCTGTGCAAAGCTATGGGGTCTACACAGTTTCCTGAGTGCACAGTGACCCTCAGCCCTGTCACTCATCACATAAACACTCGCACAAAGCTACAGGGCTGTGACCAGCTGCTGTGCTGCTGATAGACAGGAGGCTTACCTTTGGCTTGGCCTTCGTCCAGTGTCAGCTCTGCTCGCTGCTGCTTCGTGGAAACAGGAGGAGTCTCACCTGAAATCACAAACAGTGACAATGATGATGGAGCACGGAGAGCGCCTGTGTGACGGTGTGTCTGTTGTTTTTACTCCTGAAATAATATGAACTGTGTTGTGTTTTTATTCCCACAGACGTATGTGTTCACTGATGGAGAGGATGAGAAGCTGAGGAGAAGAATGGGTGAGCGCACACACACACACACGCACACACACACACACACACACACACACACACACACACATGCACAGAGCAGTTTCGCTGAGTAGCAGCAGTGTTATCTGCAGTGTGAGAGGCAGGAAAGCAGGAACAAGGCTGCTGACTGGGCAACACTGTGTTTCCATGAAATGCAGGAAGGTGCTTGTGTTTAATCAACAGGCCTTTCCTCTTCTTACTCATGGAATTGTTCTTGTTTCAATGAGGTATTCTTCTCATTATCACACTCATGCATGACTCAGTGCATAAAATGTGTAATTAGTACATTTATTACAGTGTTTTGAAGTCGAATGTTCCAACAGCTTTCCTAGTTTTGAACAATTTAGTCAAAGTTACCTTTCCAAAAAAATGTATTTCTTTACTTTTTATGTTCATTTTTCTCTATTATTCATCAGGCACTCACCTGATTAACACCAACTGCTCGGCAGCACACAATCGCCAGGCCCTCTCCTGTAAAATGGCTCTGGAGTACGACGCTTTCATCAGCTCTGGGAAGAAGTAAGAGGCGACCCACCTCTGGTGCCCTGTAAACACACAAAGGGAACAGTGTACTGACGCTGAGCATCCTGTGTTGCAGGTGGTTCTGTCACGTCGATGATGATAACTACGTGAACGTCGGCTCCCTGCTGAATCTCCTGTCTCAGTACAGTCACACGCAGGATGTTTACATCGGCCGACCAAGCCTCGAGCGACCAATAGAGGCCACCGAGAAGCTCGGCACCACTGAGATGGTAATTTAACTTTCCAACCAGAACGTCACCTGAACATGGAAATACAGTGTGTTGTGTTTACTGTGTGTGCTTTAGGCTTAACCCCCCACACACTGTGATCTATAGACTTTACTGAAAGCACTGGCACAAGATCCCCGTTGACTCTTGCTGTATGTATGTGTGTGTGTTGCAGAAGCAGGTGCGTTTCTGGTTCGCCACAGGAGGAGCAGGGTTCTGTCTGAGCCGGGGCCTCGCTCTGAAGATGAAGCCCTGGGCGAGGTAAGCCCTCACATCTGCCAACTAGCACATAGTTTTGGCCCGATTTCAACTATGGCATCACATCTCCTCTTCCTAACACTCTCACTCTCCCCATGTAGCGATGGCACTTTCATGGCCACGGCTGAGCTCATTCGTCTCCCCGACGACTGCACTGTTGGTTACATTGTGGAGGCGCTGCTCGGCGTGAGCCTCATCCGTTCTGCTTTGTTCCACTCCCACCTGGAAAACCTCGGACTGGTGTCAGACATACACAAGCAGGTACACACACTCACATCAACAGACTCTTTGTAATGACAAACAATGTGAGATATCTGCCGCTACGAGCATTAAAACCATCTAAACAACGTGTTTGTGCTGTCCTCCTGTCAGGTCACTCTGAGCTACGGCACCGTGGAAAACAGCAGGAACACTGTTAATGTGAAAGGACCGTTTTCAATAGATGAAGATCCCACCAGGTAACTTATCTGTGTGTTCATGTATGTCAGTGTGCATGGGATAATAAAATCTTTGTGGCTGCAAGCAGGAATTAAAATGGTTTGTTGCTTCCAAAATAACTTCATTTGATTGTCAGATTTGGTGCAGTTGAGTGACTACCGTATTTTCCGGACTATAAGCTGCTACTTTTTTCTGACGCTTTGAACTTAAACACCGGTGTTTCTCATGTATCGGCGGCACGAAGCTCATTAGCTTTTTACAAGCTAGCACGCTCCATGCCGCCGATACATTTAGCCTCGTCACATCAGACCCGGTCAGAGTGGACCACATGAAACTGTTCGAATAAATTCAATAGCGGCTGATTGACAGGTGCGCTCAATAGTCCGGAAAATACGGTAATTATCTTGTCAAATAATAATTCAGCTCAATCAATGATTATAACTTTTATTTGGATTATTTACATGCTGATGAAGAAAAAGAGGAAACTGTGATTTAGCCAGGGGACACGGCCGCTTGTATTTTATCCCCTAAAGATCCAGTAAACGATTTCTCGTTGAACACAGTGAATATTTACAGCACAGGAATCATCACATCACATCCAAGCTGACCTTACCAACAAGAAACTCAAACTGATTTTATGTAAAGTCTTGACATTAAAGGGATTTACTTATCCATTGTCCCCCTTCCTGTCTTTCTTTTTCCCTCTCTCAGTCATTGTAATGTTGTCTGTTGAATTGGGGTAATTCACATTATTTCTGGACCGTGTTGGACACTGACGGCAGTGTGCCCAGAAGGTCAACAACCTGAGACCTGCTGGCTAAAGGTTAATGAGAATAAAACTCAGTCAGTTCCAGTGTTTTGGATGATTTCACTATATTCACCACAGACGCTGCAGCAGTCTGTTTCAAACATGTGTCCTACAGTCAGATTTTATGTAAGCGCCTCTTGTTGTGTGCATGTTCTATTACTACGACAAGTTTCCTGGCTTTGTCCATTGTGTGTGTGTGTGTGTGTGTGTGTGTTTGCGTGTGCACCACTAATTGTATTCACGACCTTATTTTGAAATCCCCAGTTGGAAGCTTCCAGGCATTGTGACACTCACTTCCCTCTCTTTCTCAGGTTCAGGTCTGTCCATTGTCTGTTGTACCCAGACACTCCTTGGTGCCCCAGCCCCCGTCGACTTTAACACCCACCCAGAGACAAAGAGACGCACTGATGGGGGAGAAAACCTAAATGTCTGGGAGGAGGAGATTGTCGGGAATATGTTACCGAGTCAAACTGCTGCTTGTCCTCTGACTCCTGAAGAATGTCTGAGACGGTTGGACCTAAGTATTGTCTTCACATCCCTCAGCCGTCTGACTTTTTAGGAAGGATTACAGTCGAAGTCTGACCCTGTGAATTGTTGCTCTGTGACAAAAAGCCAAAAACTGCAACAAGAACAGTAGAAACAAGAGGGACGGTGTTTGTTAAAGTCTGGCTGAGAGTGGTCGTGTTGTCGTCTCAGTGCAGAGTCCGACCTGCCTCATCTCTCTTTCTGTTTGTCAGCTTCAGTCATCAGCATTCATCTGCAGCTTGCATCTGTATTGTGGCCACTGTTGTATCACTTTAAATAACACTGTACTCTCCTTTTAATGTGCTAGAGGACAGATCTGTAATTGACAACTTACTGCAGCTTTCATGCCAAATCAGCAGAAGAAGGCAAAAAGTCTTCCTCCTATTTCATGAACATCTTCATGTGTGGTCAAGTAGGATAAGTAGAGTGGGTCAAAATCCAACCAGAAAGTCATCTCTAGATCCCTTGTCCCCACATGTTGCTGTTTTATGTAGTTTGGTGTGTGTTTTACAGATGACTTGCTCGTCTGATCGTTCACCATGTTCCCAGATTTTTGTCATTATCTCAGTGAGTACAGTGTTATTTTTATGGAGATTACACAGCATTCATCCTCTGGAAAGCATGAATTTCAGTAGTAGTGTAACTTCAACAGAGTTGTAGAGACACTTCAGTTCCAGATGCTGGATGTGCAGACTGAGATTATCATCGTCTGCTTTTCCTCGTCCATGTCCAGCATCTCTTCACGCTTTTAAATGTGCCCTTGCTGCTTCTCCTATGTTCTCCAGTATTAACCAGGATTTTATACATGACACTGTTACTGTAAATAGATGAAGTGAAGTCAACAAATAGAAAAATGAAGGATCGATTATTTGTTGGTTTCTTGAGCACCGTGAGACGGTAAACCATTCTGATGGACTCTGAAGTTTGATCTCATCCATGTTCAGTATTAGCCTCTCTCTGAAGTGTGTGTCATGGATGAACACTTTACTGTTTTAGGAAATTAAAGGAAACGTCTGACATTTTGGGAAATATGCTTCTCAGTTTAGCTTGTTTGTGGCTGATTAGGAAACTAGCTGTTTTAACTCTTTGTGCTAAGCTAAGCTAAGCTAAGCTAAGCTAAGAAGCTGCTTACTGTAGCATCATAGTTACAGTAACAACAAAGAAAAACCCCCAAAGCAGCTTTTCCCAAATGTCAAACTATTCTTTTAAAAAAATCTGTGTACAAACTTCATCATTTGAATTCATCCAGTGAAGACTCAGATACTAAATGTTGAAGAGAGGTGGATATCACCTACCTGTCTGTGTCCATGTAAAAGGATGGATTATGAATTCAGACTGCCTTTAAAATGTGTATCAGCCTAATATTAATATCACTCTGAGGTTTTATTGAGAAATGACTCATGTTGAGTCGTCTTCTATCTTTCTGGTCATTGAAAGCAGTTTTTGCAGCTGTTGCTGGACGTTAAAGAAAGATTTAAAGTTGAATTCTGTCCCTTCTTACATGAATGTTTATGATGAACCGTTGCTTCTAAAGCATACAAGCTCTCTCCAGTATCTGGACTGTATGTAGACATTATGGTTAATAAATGGTTTTTATGCAAACGTTTGGATCTTTCTGTGTGAGTAGTGTGTTTACACTACGTTAGGGGATTTAATGGGGTTGCAAAGGACACAGCTATGACCTTTCACCTCTGACCTTGTTTATGAGCTGTTGGGTTCCTGTCTGCAGACGTTCCACCTCTGCACTCGTATCCCCATGAAATTACACACACAAACACACACACACATACACACACACCAGCAGTTCTCTTATCTGATCGAGCCATGCAGAAGGGCCTGCAGAGATAAAGGCAGAACCAAAAGATTAGCTGTGTGTGTGTGTGTGTGTGTGTGTGCGTGTGCGTGTGCGTGTGTGTCTCCCCCATTGTGAACCTAGAGACGTCAGGCTGTTTGAACTGTGGGGAGCACTTACACAAACAGTGACACAGTAGTGAATTAATTTCCGAGCTTTGTACACGCTGCTTTGTGGACAGTGACACCTGCTGGCTGCATGTGTTACTGCATGAGGTGAAAACTACTTGTGTTTAGTGCAAATAGCTGACAGCTATTGAGCCTTTAAAGTAACTGTAGGGCCTTGTGTTATATCATTTTTATTATTATTATTATTTTTTTAGTGTGTTCAGAATCTTTAAAACCTTTTGTCTGTCGGCTCTGAAACACAAGAATAAACTGAACCAAGAATTTCTTCTCCATTACCACCAAAGTTTGAGATGCTGTATTTTAGAAATACTTTGAATTTTGCCTGAACACTGAGCCAGAAATTGAGATTACATGTCACAATTCTGATATGCAACATCCAGCACAAAGTCGTCTAATTATTGAAGACCACACATTTTTTTTCTACCTGCCACAAAACTGATTGTGTCTTTAAAAGTAGGTTAGCTCTGCCAGGAATAGCACAAAAGACATTATTTTAGTCAAAAAGTGTTTGCTGCTGATTCATGGTGCACAACTGAGAACCTGAAGGACATTTTAGTATGTTGTGTTTCAGCAACACAGATCACCACAACAGTTCACTGTATCAGTTTGGGTAGATTCTCAGTATGTGTGACTGATTTTCCATCCAGTTGGCAATACCATGACACAGCTTTCAAAACAGTGCAGTAATACATATATTATGAACCCTGGCAGTCGCCATAGGCTCAAAATATACATCACAGCCATGTTTTGAATAATTTGTGACTACACAAAGAGCTACCCCCACAGACCAGCTTTTCTCCCTGAAGCATTTTTCTATATCATCATCAGAGGATTGTGAATTAGGGAAGATTTTTTAAATTAAGCAAATAGTTTTATTTTGAAGGATGTGACATGATAAAGAGGTTATTGCTGGAAGTACTGTGACCCTTTTATTCTCTGGTGAAGTGCAGACGGAGGCTGAAGCTCAGACTCTTTGTAGTTTATGGGGTGAGGACTAATGTTTATGAGTTCATAAAGTGTCAAATAAAACAAATCATTCTGATTCCCCAACAAGATCTTCACACCGACAGCTGCAGTAAAATCGAAAAAGGTCAAAACACACATTAAATTCACTCATCACTGTTAAAAATACTGGAAGGATACGACTGGAAAATGTCAGAATGAGTGGAGATTAATGGAAGTGTATCTGTAATTTCTTCACCATCAATCCATCAGTTACTTCCATTCTCCACTCAGCATAATTGGCACTGCCTGGTTATTGATTGTCATTACACAAGAGATAACTCTGCTGAAAAAAATCAATAATAAACTGATTGGAGACGGGTGTATGAGCATAAAGAAATAGATTGGATTATGACAATGAGGCAGATTTAAATGGCTATCCTTTTTCTATATTTCTGAAAAATGTAATTCATCAGCTGACAGTGAAGATACATTATATTTGTCAGTGTGCACAAACACTCCCTGTTAGGTCAAAGCAAATGTTACAGGAAAAGAAACAGTCTCGATCAGTACGTTAAAGTTCCTTTAATTTTGTTTTTTAAAACATTTATTCCAGGCTGAATGATATCATTACCACAGTTTTGACATGTATATCATTAATATCTTAGTTAAACCATCAGAAAATAAAAACAGCCATAGAAAACATTGTTTGTCTGTCACATCTGGATTGAGGTGAATTTGAAGTCCTGTTACGTACCACACACACACACACACACTCACGTATTACTGACTCTTCAACATGACTCCTCTTCCTCCTTCATGACACGCTGTATACCGGACCGATCAAACCTCAGAAAGCATCGCACAGAACTTCAAATGCATCTTTGAGTCAGGTGTGCAGACTACACTGGAATAGTCTTATTAAAACATTGCAAGACAGAGTCATTCACCATTAATAAGAGAGGAAAAACGCTGCTCTTGCCTTTATTCTCCTACAAAACAGCTAGCTATTATTTTATCTTTAAAGTCAGATTTTTTTTTTTACAAGACAGAGAAAAATAAAAAAAACATGTTGTGATATGAAGAGTGTTGTAAGAGTTTAAAAACATTATGAAAGGCCATTAATCAGTGACTAGTCCCACAGATCTTAACACTGTTTGCATCGATGGTGCAAAAAAACACTGTAAAGTACTAGACCATAGGTAGCATTGTTACCATAACATGGACATTTCCTTCCTAGTAAAATCACACATGTAAGATTGTCTCGCTAATACGAGAAGTGGTCATTGATTAATAATAACAATAATATTACAATATTAAAATGCTGTACAGGAATGGTGGTTGAATGATGTTTGAATGTTAGGGCTCTGCTCACTCAGCTCATCTACAGGATTCTGGGTCTCTCTGAAATACTATCTACTACATCACCCATAATGCAAATGGTTAATAGTGTGGGAGGGCGTGCAGGTACTACAGATCTAGATGTGAATGTAAACAGGACAAAAGTAGGAAAACATGGGTTTTATATGATACTGCAGTTCGTATAGAGTGTGTCTGTGTGTGTGTCTGTAAAGCATGTATGTATGTGTGTGTGTGTGTGTGTGTGTGTGTATATGAGTGTGTGTCTTAATGCTTGTGCAGCGTCAATGTAAAAATAACTCGCTAGATAGGCTGGCCCTAGCTTGCTGCCAGTCAGACACACCGATCACTGTACTCACACAGAGTAACACTGAGATAGAGCAATAGCCAATCACGCTGCAGTGATGTCACACACGGGTTCACGACTACTGTTTTTTTATACACTGTACAGAGTTTCTAGAGTGGGAGGAAAAGCCACGGGCAGTGTCCCAGGCAGTAAGTTTGAACTTTTCCACCACACACAGTCACCTTAAAGACAATTTGTGCTTGTGGGTAAAAAAAGGAAATAAAATAAAGAAGAAAATAAAAAAGACTCCCTATCAATGGCCAAAGGTTGATCCCAGGTCACCAGTTAACAAAATAAAAGCACAGGAAGGAAGAAACAGAACACTACAGTTGGTCACAGTATCACATCCTGAATGTCAGCTTATGATTTAAAAAAAAGAGAAAAAAAACACCCACCGCTTACGTATCTTTTTTTTTAGGGTTCAGGACATGATTTCCTTTCAGTAATGACAAAGTCATTCTTTTTTACTGCTTTTTATATTCCTGATTACATCCCTGAATAAAAAAAACAAACATTAAAGTAACAAAAGAAAATCTTCTGTCCCTCCTCGGCCCTGATCCTCTCCTGGGACCTGGACTGCTTTACATAGCACCTGGCAAATGTGTCGTCGCAATTATTTGTCCATTGCTTCCCTTTTCAAGCGTCTTTACTGTTCCCTTTGTGTCGACAGTCGGAGGGAAAACATTCCACATGAGGTCTTTTTTTTTCCCCTTTTTTTTGAGACATCTGGAGGCAGTAGGAGATGAGGACAGAATCAGGCATCCTTCATTTTATTGATTCAGTTTTTTGGCACAAGTTGAGCCTTCTTCTGTCTGTTGTCTCTGACTCCATTTCCCAAAATCCAAAGCAGTTATTTCACAACAAAATTCCTGGCTCATGTTCGAAAAATGCATTAATGGATGCATGTACTGCATGTGCACGTAAACGGGAAAGAGGACGTGGACACACTTTACTGAGCACACGGTTCAAGTCTTAGACGACAATGTTAAGCTATAGAGAGAATGAGAATGTGGTGGTACAGTTCAGTTTCTATCTAAACATGGCTTTCTGATTCTCTGGCTTGTTATTTATACAGATGAGTGTTCGGTTAGACTATCCGCCTATTTGTGTGTGTTTATGTGTGTGAGTGTTTGTGTGTATTTGTATGAGAGATACAGCAAAAATTTCCATGATAAACACGCAGCACACCACATAACCAGTAAGGATTCAACAGTCTACTTTTCATGAAATCAGAATAAAGCACATATTCACTATTTACAGCTC